>CALYOO010000543.1:0-23100 GCA_945261195.1 Cryptosula pallasiana
ATATGAGAGGTAGAAGTCTACAGAAAAAATCAGGTTTCAAAAGTTAACGATCATCCCAAAATAGTATTTTTGTTGAGCCCTAAAAGTCTAGTACTTTAATATAGCAAAAGTGAAAAACTGAAATCATGCATCAAAATTTTTTTAAAAAATCGCAATACGATTGCTATTCAAACAAGGACAAGGTTTAAACTACAGACCGGCAATATTTTTACCAGCTCATTACGTGAGGAATTGCTTTTTTTACAACTGATGACACAGTTTTTCTTGGAATTTCCTGAAAATCTAGTGTTTTGTATTACACTCAGCTGTTTCAACAGGTTCAAAAAGCTCAATTTCAAGTTTTTTACTTGATAGATAAATAACCTTTGGTCTAAAGTGTAGTTAAAACTTTTGCAGAGCTTTTTTAACGTAGGTAGTGTTTAGATACTCAATTGTTGAATTATACATTTGTCTACTTCTGTTGCTTTGCAAACCCTGGTGTAGATTGTAGAAACTGGATATTTTTCTATTGGAGGACTTGTAATATTCACCTACCAGGTTATCGTTTAAAGGTGCAGTGTGAAGGATTTTGCAACGTAGTTTATATGTTTTAAGTGTTTTTGTGCCAGGAAAACTTTTTGGAAAGCTTTGTTCTTTTTAATCATATCTGAAAAATAAGCTCAATGGATGCTGGCTTCTGTCCAATGTCTTTTTTTATATGTAACTGCTTGTATCAAATCGTAGAGTGGAGTTGCAAAACTTTGGTTTATTTGCTTGTAATGAAGGCACCTCAGTGATAAAGATCAGGTAGAAACCTTTCCGAGTAATATCAACTTAGTTTGAAATGGCTTTCCAAATTTTTCAACATTTCTTAGTTGAGCAAGAGTTTTAATTTAATTTTGGTTAATTTAACTATGTAAACACACAGTGTTGCCTAGCCAGTACCTTTAAGACTAATAAATATAAAAATTAGGTAATTAATTATTGTGACGGACGGCGCCATCTTATTACACTTACTACGTTTCTATTTTAAATTTCCATTGTACACATCAAGTACACTTACCCAGTTCTATGCATACGCCTTAGGGCAGGTAGTTCTATGCAATTCTCATATATCTTATACACTAGCTAGTCATGCATTTATTCAAGATCCACCCACTGTGTTATTATTGGTACACTCTAGCCAACCACTTGTGCTAGGTGTGGCTTCCTTTGTCTGTCTATTTTGTATTACATACTTGTTTGTATAAATGCTGATGTTCGAATGAATAAAGTCAGAGTTAAGCTTGCACACTGTCAGAAATTTCTTTGTTCACAAACAATAACTTCACTTGCGCTAGTACATGCACATACAACAAAAGCTCTATTACTCGAGTAGTAATTAACAAACAGATCACCGAACCTCTGCTGGCCGAACATAGCTCTAGCTAGTTCGACCTTCAAAGTTCGGCCTCTGGCTTGCGCACCGAATCAGCTAACGCAACCGGCAGCTAGACAGTAACCTGAATGGTCGAACACCATTGCTAAGGATACTAGTCAACCTGTGGGCGGGTTGTATCGCTCAGCAGTATACACCGAAAGCCACCAGCAGTTAGGGAGGCTGTGCAAGTAGGCCTAGCTACCAAAGTACATACCCCCACAGTGAAATCCTGCACATTGGTGGCAGCAGTGGGATTGACAGACACCCTCAAGCGGTACCTCCCAGAAGGACGATGGCGCAACGAAGACGAGCACTGAGCACAGACAGGGATCCCTCTAGCCTGCAGATGATGGGTACGCTCACTCACATCCTGGACCAAATGTCAATAGCCACCACCAGAGACAAGTTTAGGGTACCACAGTATGATGGTACAGGGGACGTGGACTATTTTCTACAGAGGTTTCAGGAGGTGGCCGAAGCTAACCATTGACAGGCGGAGGATACAGTGATCCACCTACGCCAAGCCTTGATAGGCAAAGCTGAACGGTGTGGTTGAGGCGAGACCGTAGGGGAAGTGACTCGGACATTGCAGGCAACCTTTGGCATGACTCACTCGGAAGTGCAAGCAAAATTGCTGAACTGCCGTCGAAACCCCAGAGACAGCCTCAGAGACCATGCACTCAAGGTCGAGCACCTCATCAAGGCCGCCCACAGCAGCTTTCCACGGCAGAATAGAGATGAGCTGGTACTGCAAAGCTTTCACAGTACTCTGGGGCACACATACCTACAACGGCACTTGTTGGCGGTACGCCCACAGAATTTGGAGGAAGCTATCCTAGCAGGAAATGAGTTTCTGCAAGTACCCCATCAACGTTTAGGAGGACCTCACATCAGGACAGTGGAGGCCGGCCCCCTAGAGGGAGAGGTGACCCGACAGGAAGAGACGGCTCGACACCAAGAGGTACAGGACCCCTTGGTATTGTTACTTCGTACCGTAGAGGGACTGAGCAAAGAGATTGCCAGTCTAAAGGCGGAGACGAAGACGGAGCCCCCGAAGAGATGCTGGGGATGCCAGCAAGTAGGTCAAACCAGGAAGGCATGTAGAACCGTCCTTTGGCCTAGCCGCCAGGGAAACGACTACCGCCCGCAGCAGTAGGGAAACCAACTGGCTGCACACTGGCAGTTCCGAACCAGAAGGGAAAGGCACAGGCTCCCTCCAGTGGATCAGCGGCAACACGGCAAGCAACTCCTCCTCCGGACCTCCTGACTAGTCCCCCTATTGCCCTACATAACCTCTTTGCCAGCCTGTCGGTACCCGAGAGCTCAGCGGCAGTTGAAACGGACGGTGAAGGGACTCTCGAGCAGCAGGAACCACCCAGGCCCAAAAGGAAGGACAGGCAAACAAAAACTCCCACACTGGAGAAGGAAGGATTCGTTCCGAAACCTCCTACCCTCCAACTCAACCAGATCGAGCGACCGTATCGCTCAAGTTACTAACTACCTGGAAGGGTAGAAGGAGAGGCAGTAACACACCTCATCGACACGGGCTGCAACACTAACCTGTTGGCCAAGCGGGTCTTTGATCGGTTACCAAATCACGTGCAACGCAACTTACAACATTATGATTCACATGGGATCATGGCCGATGGCACCAGACTCCCGTTCTACGGGCTGTTCTCAGTAAAGGGACAGATACGTCATGTCAGGTTTGAAGAGACCTTTGTGGTCAGTCAAATAAATGAGGACGTCATCCTGGGAATGCCCTTCCTTTTGAGCCAAGGATGCCAGATGGGGTTTGACCGTCCGGTGCTGATCATTCAAGGGAAAGAGCTGGCTTGTACCGACCGCCACGGGAGAAATCTCGTGTCCAAAGTGCAAGTCCGACAGGACACCCAGCTGCCCCCACAGACTGAGGTCACTATCCCATGTCACCTCAGCTCCGGGACACGTTTCCCCAGGGAGTGATAGAGAGCCTACAGGGTGTGATACCCATCGCCACCAGTATCAACAAACCAGACGCCCAGGGACGGGTACTGGTCAGATGTCTCAACCCAACGCAAGACACCCTAAGACTACCCGCAGGAGAGGTCATTGGCACATTTACGGGCGTGGAAGAGGGTGGCGTCCGAAGACTGACAGAGCAAGAGGGGCAACAGAAGAGCAAGACAGGAGGAGGGGAGGTAACCCCTCATTTGCACGACCTCTTCGCCCAAGCTAAGAAAGGGTGCCAGAACCCTTGGCAGGAACAACAGTTGAAGGAGCTGCTGATCCAATACCAAACAGTATTCAGCAGCCACAATGGAGATTTGGGTAGGACAACCCTAGCAGAGCACTCGATCCCCACAGTAGAGGGGGCCCGACCCATCTGGTGCCCACCACACCGCCTGGGACCAGAGAAAGAGGCGGAAGCAGAACGCCAAACTAAGGACCTCTTGGAAAAGGACCTGATTAAACCTGCTGATGGAGCATGGAGCTCCCACGTGGTGCTGGTGAGGAAAAAAGACGACACATGGCGATTCTGTGTTGATTACCGGAGGCTGAACGACATAACTAAGCAGGACGGCTGCCCCATTCCCCGGATCGACGAGCCGTTGGATGCCCTGGCCGGTAGTAAGTACTTTGCTACGTTGGACCTCACCAGTGGATACTGGCTGGTACCCTTGGATCAGGACGCACAGGATAAATCTGCTTTCACCACCTGTAGCGGCCTGTGGAAATGGAAGGTGCTGCCCTTTGGGCTGACATCAGCTCCCTCCACCTTCCAGAGGCTAATGGAGAAGGTCCTTAAAGGTCTCCACTGGAAAACCCTGCTCCTATACTTGGACGATGTAATCATCATTGCTCCCGACTTCCAGACGCACTCACAGAGGCTAGGCGAAGTGTTGGGACGGCTCCGGCAAGCAAACCTGAAGGTGAAGCCCTCCAAGTGCGAGCTACTACAGGAGGAAGTTAGGTACCTTGGACATGTGGTGAGTGCTAAAGGAGTGGCTACCGATCCTGGGAATGTAGAGGCCGTCAGGAGATGGGAGGCACCTAAGGATGTCAAAGGGTTGCAGGCATTTCTAGAAACGGCAGGGTATTACCGTCAATACCTCCCCGACTACGCCACTTTAGCTAAACCTCTCACAGTGATGACAGGGAAGGAGATGACATGGAAGTGGGGACAAGAGGAGCAGGCAGCCTTCGACCAGCTCAAAGCCAGACTCACTCAGGCTCCAGTACTTGGGTACCAGACCCCAACCTGCCATATACACTGGATACTGATGCCAGTGCGGTAGGAGTCGGTGCTGTACTGTCACAAGTACAGGAAGGGAAGGAACGCGTCATAGCCTACTTCAGTAAAACACTAGCACCAGCAGAGAGAAATTACTGTGTCACCCGGGAAGGAGCTCGTTGCTGTCATCAAGGCAGTAAAGCATTTCCATCCTTACCTCTATGGACAAACTTAGGCAGATAGGCTCCCTGAAGTCTGTCCATAACAGGCGGCAGTGTGGCCGTAAGGCTCTGGAAGCACATTAAATTGATGTATAGCGCTGTGGGAGGAGCTGAAGGCCCACTGTGTCTCGAATCCTGAATTACCAGGATACTGTGGTACCGTCTAGTCGGCTCCACTGTAGGTCGTAAAATACTACAGCGAGTGTTACGTGGATGATAGTCCACACCTAGCCAGCGTGGAATGGCACAGTTAAGTCCATATCCTGGAACGTTGGTGAACAGGCAAGGCTGATGAAAACGGTCAAAGTTTATATACCCATAGCAACGTGAGGTATGGATCAGACCGTCGGTTACCTCTGGGGGCCTAACCTGCTCTAACAGATCAAGGTGATTGCTATCGACTGGGTCACCAGCCGGTTGGTTCGCATATGCAGTAAATCTCTTAGGGTTGCGCGACCAGCTCAATGTAAAGTTAAGCCCTAGTAAGCCAAAAGCAAATGCATTAGTAGGCGAGCTAGGTGGAAAGGTACTCAGCCTAGGCTGCGCCCACGACTCCAAGGTGAAGTGGGAGGCCAAAGAGTATAAGCGGAGAATTCAAACTCCAGACAGACCACGCCTCGCTACGGTGGCTATGCAGAAGAAAGGAACCATCGAATCAGATAGCTCAATGGCTAAAGATACTGGCCGAGTTCCGGTACAAGCTCGAGCACTGAGCAGGAACTCACCGTTGCAATGCCGATGGACTCAGCCGACAGGGACCCAGCGCAGATTGCAGGCAGTGCGACTCCATCGAGCAGAGAGATGGGGGACCTTCCCATACGGAGCTTAGACAAGAGGCTAGGCTGAGACTTCAGAGAGAGGAGCAAGACAACCCCATCACATCGAACCCGGTACATTCCTCCCAAAACCTGGGACGGGATGCAGTAGGCCGGATTTATACCGAGCCGAGACGACCGGGGGGCATGACAAAGAGGGAGTCGGTAGAAAGAATAGAGAAGGAGGAGCGGGTCAACCTCACTGTGACAAACCCGGTACAATCCACCCAGGCCCTAGCTCAAGAGCAGAGGGAAGGGCAGGATGCGGTAGGCCGGATTTATGCCTAGCTGAGACGACCGGGGAGCATCACAGAGAGAGAGTTGGCAGAAGGAGGCGTAGAGTTGAAGACACTTTACGAGCGACAAGAAGTTATGGAGATCCGCCCCGACGGGGCGCACACCATCATGCTCCACCACCCTTCCTGACCAAAACTCTGTGTGATCTGCCCACCTAACAGAAGGACTCAGGTCGTCTGAGAGACGCACCGGCTGATACATGCAGGAGTGCACTGGACAAGGCAGCGCATCCTACTAGATTGGTACTGGCCAGGCATTTCCCCCCTGGTCAGGAGACTCATCAAGGATTGCGAGGTGTGCCAGGTGGCAAAGAACCGGAGGAGAACAGAGAACCCCAGTAGACAGCGGATGTATGACGGTCGACCCTTCCAGAAGCTGGCCGTCGACCTAGTCGGTCCCCTACCTTTGATCAAAAGGAAGAACTGCTGGGCGCTGGTCCTCACAGACCACTTCACCCGCTGGCAGGATGCCATAGCACTGCCCGACGCCACGGCCCCCACTGTCGCAGTGGCGCTAGACGAGTGAGTATTCACCTACTGGGGACTCCCTGAGCAGCTGCACTCCGACTAGGGGGCACAGTTCTAGTCAGTGCTACTCGAGGAACTGTGCAGCCTTTGGGGCATAAAGAAGACGCGAACCACTCCTTGGCACCCGCAAGGAAATGGGATGGTGGAACGCCAGAATCGGACATTAGGAGATGCACTTCGCACCCTGATATTGACGAAGGAACAGGACGAGTGGGACGGTCTGCTTCCACAGATCATGCGGGCCTGCCGCAGCGCCCCCCCCCCCCCTCTGCAACTGGGGAAACACCCAATATGCTAATTATGGGCCAAGAAATCCGCCTTCCAGACCAGCTAACGGGTACACCCCGTCCCCGGACCCCAGCAACATCACGGACCACACTGCGGAAGTGCAGGAGAACCTCCAAAAAGCACATGAGTACCTCAGGAGCCAACAACAAGAAATCAGGAGCCAAGAGGACGAGGAGCCCTCCGTGTTCCAGAAAGGAGAGCTGATCGTGCTCGAAAACAAAAGAAGAGTGAAAGGCACCAACCCCAAGTTACAAACCCGCTTTGCGGGGCCCTATCAGGTGGCGGAAGTATTCCCGAATCATACCTATAAGGTAGAACGGAACAGACAGTGGTCCATACAAAATGAGATGCGGCTACACCACTATCGGACGTGCCAGGAGCCGATTGGCCGGGCACCCCCTTGTCGGGAGCCAGCCCACCAACCCAACATGAAAGGAGCCAGGCGGGGACAACCTTCCAAGGTGCGTCGGGCACCCACCGAGCAGGTGGACCCAATACCATTGCCACTACCGTTGCCACCACCACTCGTTCAGCGAAAGAGATCGCCGCTCAACCGGGAACCCGGGAACCCGGGAACCCCTTCACAGGGGACGAGCCACCCTATACCCAAGAGTCCACACCCCAACCTTCACCTACGCCAAGTCGTAGTCCGCCCCAAAGGTCGGAACCAGCAGAGAGAAGAGAAAACGAAGATTTAATGGAGAGAGATATAGAAAGAAATGACCCCCCACCCCTGAAGGTCACACAGAGGTCACCCAGTCCTCAAAGGTCCCCCCCCTCTTGATGAAGAGGAGTGGCGGCCATTAAGCCAGACCCAAGCACCCACATCACCCCTAGATGGGCCTCAGAGGGAGAAACACAAGCCGAAAAAACTAGATGATTGCCACTGCTACACAGCAGGAGGGGAACAGCATCTACCTAAGACCCCGCCCACTGGGACAGGACAAGGAGAGAAGACACCACAGAGACCCCTAGCCCCATCCAAAGGGGCCTAGCTGCAGAAAACCCGGCCGAAATTGGTTGGACAATGGTTAAAAGAAAGAAGAAACCGAAAAAACCACTTGAAAGGGAGACGAGTTATCACCAAGGAGGAGGAGGAAGAACTAACGAACGGGAGAACGCAACTTCCAAGGATACTGAACTCGCAGCCAAAAAAAGCAACAACTAACAGGAGAACATAACTCCCAGGGACAACGAACTGGCGACCACCGAAAAATCCAGCCAAAATACCGCCACTCCACGTCATCAAAACACAACCACGTGGGGGGGGGGGGGGGGCGCTGGAGGAACATGTGGTGTCAAACACCAATGAAAATAAAGAAAGGTGGAGAAGCCGCCAACTTTCAGTTCCCAGTCAGCAGCGAAAAAGTTCACTACCCAACAGAAGCGTAGATCAACTGGACTCTTTTCTACAAAAAATGGCTACGGCGACGCAGATTGCCAAGGAGAAAATAGACATCACGTCAACTACAGGTGAGACACTGCCGAACTTTTCGATCAGGTCACTTACTCAGGCACTAGATCAACAGATGCAGCTAACTGTTACAAAAAATTACTACTTCACCTATGATCAACATAAGACGTGTTGCTGTTACAGGAGAGAACGACACTCCAACGCTGAAATCTACAACAAATATTGCAAGAGAAATATGGCTCAGTGGAGAGACCATGCGAGAAATCAAAGAGATGGCAGAGCAAGTAGAAGGGAGTGACCAATTGAAATGCCGGCGCTGTAGTTACCAGCAAGTGAAGAAGCGAGTCGCTTACCATGTGTGACAACATTTAACTTACTTCTTTTGTAAGTGCGGCAAGAGGAGTGCGTCAAGAGACGCCATATTAAAACACATTCGAGTACAAGGAGGCACCACAGAGCACGGTGGCAAGAGTAAACCGCTATACGAGGTCGATGCTGCCAGGTACGGCGAGTTTTGTGAAGCAATGGGCTGGAAGACACCTCCACCATTTGGCACCCAAACCCCCAGCATCTAGAGAGTAGAGAAAGCCCCCGTACAAGAGAGACTGGGAGTAGTAATATATGAGCAGATCTCCCTACCAAGTGTTTTTTTGTGGATTAGATCTTGGAGTTGAGGCAATGGGTTACGACGTTGGATGAATTCGCCGAGTTTATATTGTATTTTACTTGAGGGGCATTTGAGTGGCATTTGAATGGCATTTAAGTGGCATTTGAGTTTTGATTATTTTTTTACTTAATTTGAACTTATAGATTTTGAATGTATGACATTTAAGTTTTGATAATTCTACAGATACATCTACACTGAATAAATCCGATGATTAAAAATGAAACAATATGTGAATATATACATTTATTGTATAATAAGTAGGGATACATAAAGAGAACATGTTAAATATTGTGAGCTTGAAATAGTTCCAATATCATTTCAAATGAAAAAGTGGATGATGAGAGATTTTCATCCGTTTGTATGTATCTACATATATCTGATTGAAAATGATATAATAATTCAGTAGTCCATTGTATTGAAATCAATTTTTGAGTGAGCTCTTTATTCTACACCTTTCTTTGACAAAAAAGAGGTTTTTGGTGAAATATTTTTTCATTTCATTCAATTTTCATTAATTTTTTGCAAAAAGAAATCATTCTCTAAATGGTTAAATTTCATCTAATTGTACAAATTTACAAAAAAAGGAGAATGTAATAAAATAGATATCATAATAGAGTGTAATAAGTTGAATATATAGAGTTAAAGTCTATAAAAACTTTTTAATTTGTAAAGTATTTGATGACTTTACAAGAAATATCATCACATTCAGGTTCAATGATGATGAGAAGATTTTCTTCAAGCTTAAGTTTACTATTTTCCGATATAGACAGAGAAAATTTTGAAAAACCCTCCAAATCATTATAAATAAAAACTCTATAAATCGACGGTGTTGAATTTGTAATTGATACTGAATTGTTTTCGCATATGATGTATCTATCACACACACAATCAGTAGTAGTTTCGATTTCTTCAGAATTGTATATAGTAGAGTTTGTAGGGCTTGGCTGTTCCAAAATTAAATCGACTAAACCCAGAGCTTGTGGAAGAGATGGAATTGATGGTGATAAAGCTGGAACTACTGGCTTGTTTGTAGTTTTTGTCGATGTTGAAGTTGTAGTGGTTGTCATCGTCGTTGTCTGCGGAGTTGTGGTGATTTTTGTTGTTGCTTGTGTCGACATTCTAAAAGATAAAGTAAAAATCCATGTTATGATTTCTTTTTCAAACCAATTTGAAGATATATATACATATATATATATTTACTCAATATCATACCGCTGTTAGTATCAGTAGTAATATATGAGCAGATCTCCCTACCAAGTGTTTTTTTGTGGATTAGACCTTGGAGGTTATGCAATGGGTTACGACGTTGGATGAATTCGCCGAGTTTATATTGTATTTCATTTGAGGGGTACTTGAGTGGCATTTGAGTGGCATTTAAGTGGCATTTGAGTTTTTGATTATTTTTTTTACTTATTTTGAACTTATATGGCATATAGATTTTGCATGTATGGCATTTGATTTTTTTGATAGTTTTAACATTGTATATAAATGAAAACGTGATAAGATTGTATGGTTATTGGAAGTTAAGATGTCGACAGAGGATGATGTTGAGATGAGACCGATGAATGAAGTTGATACTATTGATGGTACTGAACGTGATATGATAGATGTTTTACCGAGTATGAAGCGTAAAGCGTTGATAATTATGATAATTTTGGTATTTGTCGTAGGGCTTTCCACTTTTGGAGGTGTTACTGAGTTTAGTATGTATGAAGAAGCTATGGAAAAAATACAAAAAGCGAGAAACTCTCCTGTTGGAACCATAAATGAAACTACTGTTGATTGATGAACATCTTTTTATGATGAATGGGAAACCTGAAGATTATGACCCGAGGATGCGATCTCCTTTTACAGCAATGATTGCAGGACCAACAGGATCGGGAAAGACGCAAGCGATTTTTCGAATGATTGAAGCTAGTCAGACTATAGCACACCCTCCACCAACAGAGATTCACTACTGTTATGGAGCCTACCAAAAAGCCTTTGATGATGTATCAGGAGTGATTTTTCATGAAGGCATGATAGATATAACAGTGAGTTTTCCCAGAGATGGTAAAAATCGATGGCTGATAATTGATGATCTCATGGATGAAGTTTCTGGTAAAGCTGATGCTAATGCTTTGTATACAAAACATAGTCATCATTTGAACATAAGTGTGTTTTTTATTGTTCAGAATCTGTTTTTAAAAGGAAATCGTACAATTTCCTTGAATAGTCATTATTTTTTTCTTTTTAAAAACCCTAGAGATGCTTCTTCTATTTCCTATTTGGCTCGACAATGTTTTCCATCAAAAATAAAATATGTACAAGAGGCTTTTGAAGACGCGACAAAGAAACCATACTCTTATTTACGAATAGATACGACTCAACAAACGAATGATCAACATAGACTATTGGGAAATTTTACATCAGTTCTCCCTATGATATTATATGTACCCAAGTAAAAGGATATAAATACAATTACTATTCACTTCACCTCAATCATATTTTGTTATTCAACGACGCAACACGAAAGCATTATAATGTCTAAAGCTTTGGAGAAAAAATTAACAAAAAATGCAGCTGTGTTGTTATCGCTCAACAATACAACCTTTGCTATTCAAAAGTCTGTTATAGCCAAAGCCAAAAAGGAGTTTATTATGACTCTAATGGAATGTGCTAAAGCTATTATAAATGGAACGATACCATTGACATCATCTCAGTATAATGAGTTGCAGCGAAACGTGAAGGATATTAGCGCTTTAGTAAGAAAATCAACGTTAGATGATAAGAAAGCTGTATTGCAAAAAGGAGGATTTTTAGGCGCTCTACTAGGACCTATCATCAGCAATATAGTTCCAGGGTTACTTAAAAGTGTGCTAGGCGGAGGGAGAAGATAAAGATGAAACTCTCAACACGAATGATGCGAAATAGAATGGCGATTTTAGCTCTGGATGATCTGAGTAAGAAAGGGAAAATCGCTATAGTCGAAAAGGCTAACTCAGATTTGTTTCAATCATTGATAGAAAGTGTTAAAAATATTATATTAGGTAATGTTCCTCTTGATTCTGAGCAGTTTATTGAGTTGCAGCGTTACAAGAAGGAGCTACATAAACTTAGTGGTAGAGGGAGAGTTGATGATAAGCGTAAAATTTTGATTCAGAGTGGTAGAGGGAATCTTTTGGATGCTATTATAACACCTATTGTATCTGTTTTATCATCAATAAAAAGATGAATCGACAGCCTTTAACATTCTCCAGACGTAATTTTATACTCACTGAAGATGAATACTATAGATTAACAGAAAGAAAGGATGATAAAACAGTAGTAAAGGAAGAGAAAGCCAGACCTCCATTGTATTATAATCCTATGGAAGCTATAACAGTGAGAAATATGAAGCGAAAGCGAAATGATCTACTGGAAACGGCTTATGATTCTGACTTATCCTCATACGAAAAGTTAGATGAAAATGTTGAAAACCTACGTAGGTATTTGTCTGATGTCAAAAAGATTAAAAATAACCAAAACCAGACACAAAAGGATAGTTGGAATCTCATTAAGAAAAAAAAGACAGAGTCTACTTTTCCTTTGGCCAATAGCACAATTATTGATAATAAACCTAATGTCTTTTCACCAAATGTTGATAAAGACAATGAGTTAGAATCAGTGAAAATGGTTGATGATGATGATGATATTGGGACGGAATTAATAAAAGGAAGGTTGTTTGATACTGAAGACACAACCTTACTAGGAAGTACATTTCTTACTGATGGAGAAGATGAGCACGATAGTGAAAGCGAAAATTTAAAAGATTTTGAAAAAAAAGCAGCTGATTTAACAAAAAAAAAGAGTGATCAAACGATCGCTGTCAAAATGTTGAATAATCTGAGTAAAATTGGTAGATTCGACTCGGAGAAGGACAGACTGAAAATTGGAGAACGTTGGTTGAATCCTAGGACTTCCAAAACTTTACTACGAGACGTTCTAACCGAAGGAGGTAAAATACAATCGGGAAATACCAATTACAGTAGATTTAAAAGCCTGCTAACTGATGAAGGAATCACAACTGTCAGAAAATCCCCGCATCGAACACGTACTCAGAAGAAAAAGTTGGTCGTTCCCGGTACTAATTTATGGACATCGACACGCTAAAAGAGTTGTATTACAATCCTGCATTACATACATCTCTACGAGGAGCTAGAGCTTTACTGAAAGCTCGTAGAAAACGAGAGGGAGAAAAAAGAATCCGTGAATGGTTGAGTGGTGAGGATGCCTACACGTTACATAAAAAAGTTGTAACCAAGTTTAAGCGTCGTCCTACAATTGTAGCTGGAATAGGGGAGCAGCTACAGGTAGATTTGATGGATGTTCGATCTCGAAGAGATGAAAATAATAATACAGCATTTTTACTAACTGCTATTGATTCTTTATCTAGAAAAGGTTGGGCTGTGCCGCTCATCAACAAATCAGGACCGGTAGTAGCAAGAGGATTGAGAAGAATACTAGAAGGGGAAAATTATAAAGCTTTACAATCTGATAAAGGTAAAGAGTTTGACAACGTCAATGTCAAGACTCTGCTAGCGGAAAAAAAGATCAAGCGCTTTACAACCGAAAATGAAACGATAAAGGCATCAATGGTGGAGCGTTTTAACAGAACTTTAAAAGAGAAGATATATAGATATTTGACATATAAAGATGATGATAGATACATTGATGCTTTACCAGAAATGGTTAATGCATACAACAACACAATTCATGGTGCTATAGGTATGAGACCAAATGATGTGAATTTTCAAAATCAAGAACTCGTATGGAATCGTGTGTATGAAGGAGGTGAACATAGTTTAACTCAAGAAGCAAAACTAAAGGTTGGGGATTATGTGAGAATAAGTAAGGCAAGAGGAGCGTTTGAAAGAGGATACACTCCGAATTGGACGATTGAGATTTTTATAATCACTGATGTACTTATTGATGAAAAACCTGTTGTATATAGGGTAAAAGATTTAGCTGAGGAGATGATTGATGGCACCTTTTACGAAAAAGAGTTGCAAAAAGTAAAAAAACCCACGATTTTCAGAATTGAAAAGATATTGGGAAGAAGAATGAAAAGAGGTAAAAGACAGATTCTGGTTAAGTGGTTAGGATACGGAGAAAAGTTCAACGAGTGGGTAGATGAATAGTTTATAAGGAAAGAACGCTTGATATAATCATCATACGTTGGGAAAATGTCGATGCTGATAACTTTACCCTCAAACTCTAGTGGTGAAGAGTTTCCTGATAATAACAATTCCGAATTTACAGTGAGACTGTATAAATATTTGGTTATCAATGGTGGTAAATGGGAGGTAGCTCTGCTAGATATGACTTATTCTAATAATTGGAAAAATGTTACCGAAGGGAAAATATATCTAGAAAAGACTAATGTCTCCGGTAAAAGCGAAAAGTCCTTCATCCTAATCGGTAATGGAAGATATGATAGTATAGAGGAGTTGGAGGAGATTATACGAAAGAGAATGAATGAAATGGATTTAGACAAGAAATTCGCCATCTCCTACAACAAGATCACCAACACTGCTTTACTAACTAACAGTGATCCTGATACTGCCATAAGCTTTTCCAAAGATATAGCATATATTTTTGGATTTGAATCACAAACTACATACCCTCGTGGTAGATACAATAATATCACACCTCCTGATATAAATTCCGGTTTAACATCTCTGTATGTTTATTCCAACATTGTTGATAATAGAATGGTAGGAGATACGAATGTACCTTTATTGAGAGTAGTTCCAGTTCAAGGAAAGAAGAATAGTGTTGTGTATCAAGAATTTAAAAATCCTCACTATGTTGACGCTTCATCACTAAATAGTGATATGATTAAAGTACTTATAACGAGTGACGACGGTCAACGAATACCATTTGATGGTGGAAAGGTTGTGTTGACGGTTCACTATAGAGAGAAAGAATTATAATGAGTTTGGTACGATACACCCCTGAGGATTCAAAAGATTTTTTTGATGAGTACTACAAGATGCAAGCTGGAAATGGAATTGGAGTGTATAGCGGACGACGAGTGATGCCTAATATGAGAGGAAATGGACTTGGTAGTATTTTTTCAAGTTTACTTAAATCTGCAGCACCAATGCTGAAAAGAGGAGCAATTAGTTTGGGGAAAAGAGCATTGTCTGTAGGTGGAAATGTAGCGCGTGATGTCATCGATGGTCAAAGTTTTGCAGCGTCAGCAAAGAAGAGGGGATTGGCAGAGTTGAATGATCTGGGGGGAGATGTGCTCAATGCAGTCCGTCCAGATAGAATGAAAAGGAGAAAAACAAGAGGTGGAAAGAAGAGGAGAGGTGTTGGTAATCGTGGTATATTTTAATAGCAGTAGAATCCGGTATAAAGACAGCTGAGCTTGATATCTATATTCATTAAGCGGTAACGCTTCAAGCATTCATCACTCGCAAAAGATGGCTAGCCTAAATGGAACAACAGGTAATAAGTTGGAAGGTTCTTCCTACAACATAAATCCAACGTTGGATGTATTTGCTACGGAACCAACAAACATATCGGTAGAAAGATCGGAATATGTTGTCATCAGACCTGATAGGTTAGATCCTTATGGTAGTATTGAGTTAACCTTGTCAGGGAGCACTGAACATTACACAGATCTTTACAACTCGTTTCTGCAAGTTGAAGCCACGGTTGTTCAAGATGATGGAACCAATATTTCAGGTAATGATGATGATGCAGTTGTGTGGATGGGGGATTCAATGCATGCATTATTCAGTGAGTTGAAAATGTCGATAGAAGGAACCACCGTTGAATACGCTAACAACTACGGTTTACGCTCCTACTTTTCACAACTACTCGAAAACAGTGCAGAAAGAAAGAAATATCAAGGTAAGATGGAAGGATGGTTGTATGATGATTCAACTAGCAAAGACGCTACTGATCACAAAACCGCTGATAAGAAAAAGAGGAGAGCTCTAATCATAGGTGGAAAGACAATAGAATTAACTGGAAAACCTCATCTCGCATTATTTCAGCAGAAAAAACTAATAATACCAGGTCCTACTATGCAGCTGGAGTTTGAGCGTGCCTCTGGCAAACTAGCTTTGTTTGCTGCGAATGAGACGCCTGCAGGAGGGGCAAAGATTAGAATTGATAAATTTGAACTTCATCTTTGTAAAGTTAAGGTGAATCCTACAATACAAAACTCCCAACTCAGCTTGGCATTGGAAGGTCACAACTACATTTATCCTGTTGATCGAAAACGGATAAAACTATATGGAATTCGTGCTGGTGTTGCGCAGATCGACATCACTTTGGAAGAAAACAAACAAAAACCTAAACAAATTTATTTAGGTTTAGTTAATCACAACGCAATGAACGGACGTTTCGCCTTGAATCCATATAGAATGCAGCATGCTAGTGTTGATAGTATTGTATTGAGAGTTGGTGATTGTCCAATTGGAAGGAGATTTGAACCAAATTATGCTAGAGGAGTTTTTGGAAGAGAATATCATCAGTTTCTACACGCTACCGGAACTTTGCTTGAAGGTGATAGTCTCGGTATTACGAAAGAACAATACCTTGATGGTACTACACTTTATGGATTTGATTTGACTGGTGATTTTCTTAAAGAAGGTTTTCACTCTATGAAAAATGTCACAACAAGTGTGGAAATTCGTTTTAGCGCTAACACGACGGATGGATTATCCCTGGTAGCATACTTTGTAAAAGACGGTGTGTTGGAGATGGATAGCATTCTTCAATTAACTATCGGAGGTGACGCAGTGCTTTAAACAGAAAGTTACAGATGAATACCATACAAATTCGTTCGATCTTATCTTCAGACGTTTTATGTCAAAGCGTAGGGTTTCATGTTGGAGCTAGAGAACAGTTTTGGAAGCAAATTTGCAATTTTCCAACAGGATGTTTCGTATTCAACACCCATTATTCTCATCAACCCGGAGAGCATTGGTTGGCTGTGTACGCTAATGATTCAGAGGTGGATTTTTTTGACTCGTTTGGACGTTCTGTTTCCTTTTATCCGGATGTAAATGAAATACTAAGTATTCATGGAGGATATGAAACAATACGAAGTAATGAAACACAACTACAAAATTTTTTGTCAACTGTATGTGGCGACTATTGTGTATACTTTTGTTTACTGAGAAGTAGAGGATGGAGTATGGATGAAATTGTTAGAAGTTTACGAGACATAGGAGATAGTGAGATGAGAGATCACTCAATACGGAGATTTATCATACAGACCTATCCTAACTTCGAGTTCATAGAAGATAATGCAGTAGAAGGAATAGATGGTGTACATATACAAGGAACTAATTTACTAAGTAAATTGTTAAAATAAATTATTATAATTGATTTTTATTTGATATAACAAATATAATGAATAAAATACAACTTATCTCATTATTTGTGCTAAACACTACAGAACCTATAAAAACTATTATTTTGTAATGTTTCAAGCAAGAAGTAAATAAGATCTTCTCATTTTCTTCCTCAGGAACGCTCTTTAGTTATATCTAAAAGACATAGTAACTAATGACTCTATCATACATAGTTATATGAATTACTTTTACAAAAATACTTCAGATCTTTCTTTAAATAGATATGAAACTTACCATCATAGAAGACGAGTCACATCCTTTGTGTTATCGATTAAGACTCTGATATGCTGTTCTGGACAATTCTCTTTTTCATTTTCATCAAAGTAGGAGAGACAGGTGTGCTGCAGCGAAGTATCAAACAGTTCTGAGACTTGAATGAAAGCTTGAAGAGCTGAGAGTAGAATGATGTCGTAGGAAATCATGTTGTTCGTATTTTGTTTCAGTCCTCTGAATACGATTACACCACTTTTTTCCGCCACCACAGATGAAGCTATTTGAGCAGGGATGCTAAGATCTCCAATCAATAGCTCTCCTTTCACCATACATCTGTAATTAGCCACTATAACATCAGCAGTCTTGTTCCAACGAGTATCACATTTTCTTAGCATTCCAGGATTCTCATAAGCTATAACACTTCCTGTCGGAAAATCGTGTAGGTGAGCAACACTGAAATAAGCCTGTATTTGTCTCAAACTCTTGCCATACAATGAGTTGAATGGATCGTTGATCTTTCGATTACATCCATGAGATTCAGCAGTACGAAAAATCGCATCTCCTGTCTTTCCTTCTCCCATATAAATTAAAACAATTGGACGTGTTTGCTTAGCTTTATTAACAAGCAGTCCTATTTCGGTTGAAACATCACTCTTCACCCGAGTTATCTTCTTATTCTTTCGGTAGTTGTAAATCATGGTGCACTTTGATTCATCACGAAATTCAACAGACAACACCTCCATAACTGTTGGTACTGGTAGTTCTCGGATTTCCATGGATTCTTCAAGTTTTTCTAGACTATCTGGAGAGAGAGAGTTTATTAACCCAGCGCTCTTGTAGGTGAGAGTGGTTAGTTCATTACTTCCAGCATCTTGAAAGGGTATTCTGGTGTGACGAAAAAGCGTTTCATCTCCAACATCCGTCAAAACTAGTTTTTTGCACTTCGAGCCAGTTTCATTCTCATCTTTTGTCAAATCAATAAAAGATCGTTTCCTCATCGATGTTCTTTTTGAAGACAGCTTGTTAGTAGGAGATGTGAATGAAGTAAAATCTTGTTGGGATTCTGGTTCATCAACCACCAATTGACTTTCTGCCATATCAAAGATAGGAGAAGGTGATGGGGAAAGGGTTTGCTGGGATCCTGCTTCTTCATTCATCGGTTGACTTCCTTCGTCTTGAGTATTCATTCTAAAAAAACAAAACATTTTGTTTAATTTTTCGTAATTAATTTTAAAAGATCATAAAGGTCATAAACCTAGTAGCGTTAGCTAACAAAAAATAAATATTTTTACTCTTACCTTTATAAAGAAGATGAGCTCCTAGTTGTTGCAATGAAAGATTTAGTAGATGTTGCTTCTCCGCTAGTCGTTGTAGAACTGGATGCTTTCTGTGTGAAAACAGTGGCTCTTAAATAGGTAAAGTTGCACTGATTAAATCCTATGAATCAACATTTTTTCACGCGAATACAACCCAATGCTTTCGCGGGAATAAATATTTTATTTTCACGCGAATACAAACCAATGCTTTCGCGGGAATAAACATTTAATTTTCACGCGAATGGAAACTGTTGCTTTCGCGGGAATGAATACTTTATTTTCACGCGAATACAAACCGTTGCTTTCGCGGGAATAAATATTTTATTTTCACGCGAATACAAACCAATGCTTTCGCGGGAATAAACATTTAATTTTCACACGAATGGAAACTGTTGCTTTCGCGGGAATGAATACTTTATTTTCACGCGAATACAAACCGTTGCTTTCGCGGGAATAAATATTTTATTTTCACGCGAATACAAACCAATGTTTTCGCGGGAATAAATAATTTATTTTCACGCGAATGGAAACCGTTGCTTTCGCGGGAATAAACATTTTATTTTCACGCGAATAGAAACCAATGTTTTCGCGGGAATAAATAATTTATTTTCACGCGAATGGAAACCGTTGCTTTCGCGGGAATAAACATTTTATTTTCACACGAATAGAAACCAATGTTTTCGCGGGAATAAACATTTTATTTTCACGCGAATACAAACCAATGTTTTCGCGGGAATAAATAAATTATTTTCACACCAATGGAAACCGTTGCTTTCGCGGGAACAAACATTTTATTTTCACGCGAGTATAAACCAATGTTTTCGCGGGAATAAATAATTTATTTTCACGCGAATACAAACCAATGTTTTCGCGGGAATAAATAATTTATTTTCACGCGAATACAAACCAATGCTTTCGCGGGAATAAACATTTCATTTTCACGCGAATACAAACCAATGTTTTCGCGGGAATAAATAATTTATTTTCACGCGAATACAAACCAATGCTTTCGCGGGAATAAACATTTTATTTTCACGCGAATACAAACCAATGTTTTCGCGGGAATAAATAATTTTATTTTCACGCGAATGGAAACCATTGCTTTCGCGGGAATAAAAATTTTATTTTCACGCGAATACAAACCAATGCTTTCGCGGGAATATATACTTCATTTTCACGCGAATGGAAACCGTTGCTTTCGCGGGAATGAAATTTTTTATTTTCACGCGAATAAAACAGGGATATTTCACGCGAATAACACTATTCTGATAGAGTTTTCGCGTGAGTGTTTTTAATGGCTATAAGCTAAATGAGTAGGAGTGGCTTATACTATATAAGAACAGCTCTCTCTGCATAGAAATCATTCTCTCCAGCAATAAAACATCGACTACTACAGCTGATTTCATCAACTACTACAACTGATTCATCAACTGCTACAACTGATTTCATCAACTACTACAGCTGATTTCTTGGTGATAAGGTAAGAATTAATAGAAAAATTACTTAATAAAAGTTAAAATGTAATTATTTTACAACACTGTTTAATCATCATATACTAATACTTAACATTTTATTTTAGTTCATTATGAGTTCAAAAAGATACACAATCAAAGACTACCTTCCAAAGATATATCATAGCTATATTAAAGAAAATGTTGAAGTACAGGAAAAGATTGGATATCACTTGACATTACAAGCTATATTATTATGTATGACACAGCATTTGCTAACTGTAGCTTCTTTACATGGAGAACTTTCACCGATACAATACCGACCATACACTACACATAAATACGTTGACAATTCAGTAGAAATATTTAAGCTTATGACTAAAAACAATTTTCAAACAGTTGTAAAAATGTCAAAAACTGTCAGTATTAATGATTACTTAAAGAAAATTCAAAGAAAAGTGTGGAATAAAGAGCTCACTCAAAAATTGATTTCAATACAATGGACTACTGAATTATTATATCATTTTCAATCAGATATATGTAGATACATACAAACGGATGAAAATCTCTCATCATCCATTTTTTCATTTGAAATGATATTGGAACTATTTCAAGCTTACAATATTTAATATGTTCTCTTTATGTATCCCTACTTATTATACAATAAATGTATATATTCACATATTGTTTCATTTTTAATCAATGTATTTATTCAATGTAGATGTATCTCCTCTCTCCTCTTTTCCTCTCTCCTTTCTCTCAAGATGCCATATGAGTTCGAGTTATCAAAACTTAAATGCCATACATTCAAAATCTAGTTGCCATATGAGTTCAAATCAAGTAAAAAAATAATCAAAACTCGAATGCCACTTAAATGCCATTCAAATGCCACTCAAGTACCCCTCAAGTAAAATACAATATAAACTCGGCGAATTCATCCAACGCCGTAACCCATTGCCTAAACTCCAAGATCTAATCCACAAAAAAACACTTGGTAGGGAGATCTGCTCATATATTACTACTAGTATCTAAATCGATAAAAATTAAATTTATACTCAATCAAGTTGACTTACCTCCAAACAGAAAAGTCCTTCTAGCAGTTGTAGTAGATGATGTTGTAGTAGATCTTGCTCCTTCAGTTGTTAATGTCGAAGTGACTGCTTTCTGTGTAAAAACAGTGCTTCTTATATAGCTGAAATCATGCCATTTATCATAAGGTTAAATTAATGAAACATTGTTTTTACGGAAGAACACCAATGCTTTCGCGGGAACAAATAATTTATTTTCACGCGAATACAAACCAATGCTTTCGCGGGAATAAACATTTTATTTTCACGCGAATGGAAACTGTTGCTTTCGCGGGAATGAATACTTTATTTTCACGCGAATACAAACCAATGCTTTCGCGGGAATAAACATTTTATTTTCACGCGAATGGAAACTGTTGCTTTCGCGGGAATGAATACTTTATTTTCACGCGAATACAAACCAATGCTTTCGCGGGAATAAACATTTAATTTTCACGCGAATGGAAACTGTTGCTTTCGCGGGAATGAATACTTTATTTTCACGCGAATACAAACCAATGCTTTCGCGGGAATAAACATTTTATTTTCACGCGAATGGAAACTGTTGCTTTCGCGGGAATGAATACTTTATTTTCACGCGAATACAAACCAATGCTTTCGCGGGAATAAACATTTAATTTTCACGCGAATGGAAACTGTTGCTTTCGCGGGAATGAACACTTTATTTTCACGCGAATACAAACCAATGCTTTCGCGGGAATAAACATTTAATTTTCACGCGAATGGAAACTGTTGCTTTCGCGGGAATGAATACTTTATTTTCACGCGAATACAAACCAATGCTTTCGCGGGAATAAACATTTTATTTTCACGCGAATGGAAACTGTTGCTTTCGCGGGAATGAATACTTTATTTTCACGCGAATACAAACCAATGCTTTCGCGGGAATAAACATTTAATTTTCACGCGAATAGAAACTGTTGCTTTCGCGGGAATAAACATTTTTTTTTCAGGCGAATAAAAACCAATGCTTTCGCGGGAATAAATAATTTATTTTCACGCGAGTGGAACCCGTTGCTTTCGCGGGAATAAACAATTTATTTTCACGCGAATACAAACCAATGCTTTCGCGGGAATAAAAGATTTATTTTCACACATTCACCTATATAAGAGACAACGGTTTCAGACAGAAAGCATCCAGTTCAACAACAGTGAGCAAAGGAGCAACATCTATCTACTACATCTTCCATTGCAACTACTAAGAGTTCTCTCTTCATAAAGGTAAAACTTAAATTCAAATATTTCCGCTAGCTAACACAACTATCTGAAGGCTTTATGACATATCTATCTTTAAATTGGTTATAAAGAATTGAACCAATTTTTTCTGTTTTTTCAGAATGAATACTCAAGTCGTAGAAAGTCAACCATTGTATCTAAAGTCGGAATCTCAGCCTGATGAAAAGGTAAGAATTAATAAAAAATACTATTTAACACCTGTTGAACACCTTTAATTATTTTAGTTATCTAATTATCGCTTGTATTTTAGAACAATGCAACAACAAATCCAATCTACTTAAAGGACTTCCTTCCAGAAATGTATCATAACTATGTGATAAATAATGATGTTGTTAAAGAAAAAGCTGTAGAACGTTTGACATTTCAAGTTATAATATTCTGTATAACTCAACACATGATGAGTATGGGGATGTGTTGTAAGAAACGTGATATATCTACAGAACGTTTTGATAACATTATAAAAAACGGTTTCGAAATCGTTGTGTCAATGGTGGAAGTCGTTAATATTAATAATTTTTTAAAAGAAATTGAAAGAAGTGCTTGGAATCAAATAGTTTT
>CALYOO010000544.1:0-23000 GCA_945261195.1 Cryptosula pallasiana
AATGATACTTTTCTAACCAACACTGATAATAAAACAGTAAACTCAGTAAGTACTCTCTTAACAGGCAACTTAAAAAAAATAATAGAAATAAAGAAGACAAAGCTTTTGAGGGGTACATGCAGATATTTTTCTCTTACACTCTGATACTGTTACTACATCACTTACGGATTACTGGTAACTGATAACTTCAATAACATCAATAGCTACTAATAAATTTTTAAGCAATATGTTCAGCAGGTTTTAACTAGTTCAATAATATGCCGTTGTAATAGGTGGTAACAGATTGTGTTTTGTAAAGAAATAAATTGGCATCATTTAGGTCTCATTTTTTTATATGTTACTACTATAGTAATAATATTTATTAATTATAATTAATACCACAAAGTTGATAATTAATTCATATCATTTATTTCTATGATTATTAGTTTAGTAGTTGTTAGTATTAACAATAATGGGTAATAAATAAGTAAAATTATTTCTTCCAAATTTACCACAACTGTGACTATCATCATCATCATCATTATTAATTATACTACCTAGTTGCTTTTATTTTAATTATGATAATGTGAAGTTTTATAATTATTGTTATTGGTTTTTAGCATTTGGAATAGAAACAAATTTATTCGAATCATAATAATAATATATGGATAATATTAGGAGTAAGGAAGTAATGATAATAATAATGATGGTGATGGTGATGGTGGTGATGGTGATGATAGATAGATGATGATAGATGATGATAGATGATGATGATAGATGATAGATAATTGATAATTGATAATAGACAGGGATGTCAACCATTCGGGTTTTATCCGAATTGCCCGGATTTAGGGGGTGTCAAATTTCACTCGGATGGATTTGTCATATTGTTCTTTGTTACACGGATTTAGAGCTTTTTTAGTTGGAGTTATGTGCTACTATAAAGTCCTCTAGAAGTAAACTTATTTCTAGCCTCCTAGACAAGAGACTTATTAGCCTGTGTGCTGGTATTTTTGGTTATGGAACAATTGGTAGGACTAGTTATCACTGGCCATTCTCTGGAACACAACCCAAAATGCTATTTGATCAAAACAACTAGTGAGCAGCAACGTAAATTTGGGCAATGACACTATTATCCTCTTGCAGAGACCTTGAAAAGATGTTGCCCAATTAACTATTTTTAACTAGTATAGCATTATAATTATTGTAATATGATAATATGAAACAATTATCAATCAATAGTCACTTAGTAGCAGAAATAAATGAAAACTTTGTATGCTGGTAATAATACTACTACTGCTAGGCTACTACTAGTAGTAGTAGCAGTAGTAGCAGCAGTAGCAGCAGTAGCAGCAGCAGCAGCAGTAGTAGTAAGTATTTTTATTATTTTTAGTAAATAAGTTGTTAGTTAGTAGTTTGTTTATTATTATATATTGTTATTATAATTATTATTACAATAATAAATAACAAATGGTTAATATAATTGTTATATAATAATAATAAAAATTATTATTTATTATTATAATGATAATAATTAAAATTATTGTTTATTTATTATTTATTTATGTATTAGTGGAGATAGTGCATATGCCATAGAGTGCTCAAACCTAGGTGAGCTAACCTGTATGTATAAGAGTGGTAATGAAACAAGAAGATGTTACCAAGTTGTTGTTGATGTTTTAACATTCTTCTAATAGTAATAGAAGTAGCATCAACTTAGTTAGTAACTACTTCTTGTGTTATTATTAACCTTCTTATATTTATTATTTATATATTATTAATAAATCTAAATCATTATTGTTAATTATTATTATTAATTATTGTTATTAATTAACGATTAGCATTATCATAATGATGATAATAATTTATAAATTAATTAATTAATAACCTCTCTTAAAAGATGTCTGTTTTTTTCCAAAATCCATATGACTATTAATTTCTTCTAATTTAACTTTGATTTATATATATACACACAAACGACTGTGGCATACCTGTCATGTCACCTGATTTGTCAGGGACTTATCTGCTTATTAATTGAAGATTTTCCCTACTCCTGAAAACTGCTGAAAACTTGTGAAATTTAAATAATGACCCAAAAACCTGATGACTTCACATTCAATTTTACATTGAGTAAAAACTTGACTTTGAGGCAGCTTAGAGTTTACACTGTTTTCATAATACTGTCCTTATATTTGGTTTGACATAATAATTTTTTATACCCCATCCCATATTTATGCTGTGTTTATCACAGCAATTGGCTTTCTGAGCTAATAAATGACTTGTTATCTCACTTTGCATCTACACAACCAACCACTCCATCTATTCTCTCAAACCCAGTTGCGACCACTGGAACCAATGGGTCTAATGTATCTCCCTTTTTCCACAACCTAGCATCACAGTTATGTACTACTGTGGCATCCAGAACATCCAAATGTTATATTATGTGGTTTGGTGAAGGTGGTTTGTTTTGCTAACTCAATTAATAATATTTTATATTTCTATAATATATTTATCATCAATTTACATTTCCATCCTTGACTTTAGAACGCTTTTCCAGGCATATCAGAACTTATATGTTCAATTTCTTGAGGGGGAGGGGTACCCAGTGCTTAAATTGTATATATATTCTTAGGGGCTCTCATGGGAAGGGAGGGGGTGCGGGGGTGGGGTGTGGGCACCCCCGCAAATGCCCCGCGCTTGCGGAAATTTTTTTAAAACTGCGTTATAAGGAACATTATATAAGACATTTGAGAAAAATTGTGCTCTGTATTTTTATATAACAGATCACATAAAACAACTTACTACATAATACCAACTTTACACCAGAGTAAAAGTTGAAAAAACACATTCTTCATTTATAGCAGATGCATAACTTCAAAGCCACTTGTACATACAAATAACTAATAACACTCAGAAAGTCACTATTTTATGGGTAGCATGTATATAACGTCTCACAGCTGAGTACAACAACTAACAGTAGCTAAAATGTTGAAACTGAAAACGAATAAAAGCTCAAGGATTTTTACAAATTCTCCCAAAATTTTAGTAGTGAGTGCTTTTTGTCTGTTTTAGTCTTTTTGGTTTTTGAATTGATGTCATCTGCCAAATGACCTCCTTGGCGGAGCCAAGATTTCACAAAGTTGTTTGGTTTAAATAATTCAAGAGGGGGTCCGTTGGCGTATACGATGAGACAATGGGCTAGCCGGAATACTGACATGGATGCCCTTTGTGGAGTAAGGATTCTATTCGTTGCACTAAAACCACGCTCACATTCTGCTGTTTGAATTGGAATCAGATCAATGGCTTGCAAGAGCTTTTGGGTGCCTATAATGATGCTATTATCCCCGCCACTAAAAACATATTCACGAAACCCTTTAACTATTGGCTTTTCTGGAATTCGAAGCCATTTACACAACCTCTCAATATTCTCATCTGCAAAACCAAGATCTTTCATTTGCTCTGTCGACCATTTGGATTTGTCTAAAACATTGAGGTCACTTATGATGGTTTGATATAACTCTTTGTTCCTGGAATTGTCAGTGCCGCGGTTAGCGGCATTTGTGAACATTCTCTCATCAATTTTGTCAACCAGAGATTGAATAAACTGAAGGCGGTTTATTGCAGAAACTCCTCTAACATTTTCAACCAATGTTACACCTTTAAACTGATGAGTTTCATCTGGAACTTCTTTTTCATGTTTGCCTTTGCGTGTTTGTAGAGAGACAAATAGTTGACGCAGCAACAAAAATTTTGTGTGAGCTGTTTGAATGTTGATAGAATTAGCTTGCAAATCTTGGGATAACGAGGACAGCTCTTGCAAAACATCAAACATCAAAGCAAGGTTTTGTATAAAAACTTTGCTGCTGAGATGAGTGGCGAGACTTGAAAATGTTTTTCGCTCAGACAACGATCTACTTTCATCAACAGAAGCTTTCTTGAAATGCTCATAGAGTGCAGGGAAGTTTTGCCAAACAGCTTTTACTGTTCTTACACTAGACGACACCCAACGTATACTGAAAATTTTCCCTACTTTCAAAAGTTCCACATTGAGTGAGTCAGCCACCTCTGACAGCTCTCTTAGATTTTTTGGGGACATAGTGTAAGTTGATGCTAACTTTTCTAAAAAGATCTTGAAGTGATTGGTAGCAGTAACATCATGTAAGGCATCACCTACTGCAATCTCCAATCGATGGGCTGCACAATGCCATGGAATCAGAGCTGGAAACTCGGCTTGTAGTTGCACTATCAACCCGCTCTTCTTCCCAAGCATTGTGCTGCATCCGTCTGTAGCAATGCCAAGCCAGTTTTTAATACAAATGTCATTGGTAAAGCCTGCAGCATGCAAACATTTCATCAGTGCTTGTTTGATACCCAAAGAAGATGAACTTTGCAATTCTACCAGATCTAAAAAGAAAGTAGTAGGACTTTCATTTTCGGGGAGGAGTGCTCTCAAATACACTATTAAACATGATTTTTTGCTAAGAGAACTACTTTCATCAAGTAAAACAGAAAATTTTGAATCACTTTGAAGACACAGATTCACCAGCTTTTTCCTCAGCTCTATTGCAATGTGCGATGTTATATTAGCACATGTGACATTAGAGTCCAAAATTCTTCCCAAATCCAAACCGTTTTTTTGTTGCATTAAAACGTCTTGCTCGTAATCCAAGAATGGTCTGGCATTTTTAGCTGCTTTATATGCTGTTGCAAAACATCTTGAAGTTTTCTCAGAAAGATGGGAGTTGGCTTCATCAAATTTTCTTTCAAGTGGATTGTCGTGTATGGTGGAAGATTTTTCGACGGTTTTTGAAGCTGATAAATGAGCGGCTGATTGCTGGTGCTCTCTCATTTTTTTCCTTAAACTGGCCATCTGGGTAGTGCTGTTGAGGCCATTGCTTTCAATGCTTATATTGGCCCACTGTGCGCTGATATTTTTGTCCTTTCCATCCTTTTGCAGATCATTGAAAGTCGTAACTTTCTTGCAAACTCTACTCCCCAATTTTCCCTCTTTGCAAATTAGCCACGGTTTAGTAAGTATGTGATTGCTATACAACTTTAGTGTCCAGCAGGCTGGCAAATCAGACTCCTGAGGGTGCTCATTGTCTTTGCAGAGACTATCTGGTACACAAGTATCCTCCTCGGCATTCGAAAGCTCCACCTCATTCTCAATGGCATAACAATCACCTTAATGAAACCCAACCAAACTTAGATCAATTTCAAAACCATGACATAATTGAGAGCACAAGCAGAGCTCAGCCACAGATCACCAAGTAAAACTACAAGCAAGCAGGTAAGGTGGGAGAGCAAGGAAAACCATGAACATAACCATGAACACTCGACAACCAAACCTATCAAACGATCAATGAGCTGAGGAAATCTAACTACAAGCCGTAACAACAAAATCATGAACCAGCCAAATGTAGCTACAAAGCAAACTGATGCAACTGGTACCCACCTGTCATGTTACTAGACCCACTAGCAGTAGCCGGCACATGTGTTTGATCAACAACATCACTGCACAATGGACCAAAATCATATTTTTAAACAAGAGCATACATATGGAAAGCATCAGTAAAATTGATATTTCACGCAGGACACTCAGCCCAGAGAAAACACCCAAAACTAACGTCTGCATCAACAACAACTAATGAATAAAAGAGCTCTGCCATTTTTGCAAGCATATTTCACAATCTCCAACTATAGATACATTAACATGTAACTGAACAATTGGAAGATTTAGAGTCACTAAACTTTACCTCAGGGCATTTGAAGGAGTGCAATGAGTTTTTGAAGTAAACCATGCAGTCAGTTTTCTCGACATATTAACTGGGCTGTAAAAGATATGACTGGATATCATAAAACCAAGAATTTTTGGTAGGAGTAGGCTCATAAAAATGACAGCAGAAACCATCACTTCAAGGTTGAAGACTATTATAACGAAGGAAAAATTTAGTTCTCTGGATTGAACTTATACTCATCATCATAATTGTTTTAATATTCATGTTTTATTACTGAGACATTGCTACTATTATTATTAATAATAGATGTTGATTTGTAATAGTTTTGTATATGCATTTACATATTAAAAGCACGTTCACATGTGTTTGCCTTAATAATTAATGTTAAATACAATCTGGTACTTGAGAAAAAATTTGCGTTATTAAAGAATAATAAATAAAAAAGAAGAAAACAGAGAAGAGAGATAGAATTATTATGATAACAATAAATAAAAGATAATATAAGAGAAAAAGTAATCGCACTAGTAGTAAAAGTAAATACTATTTGCTTGGCAGTAGTAATGTTTGTGGTAGTAGTAGTAATAATAGTAGTAGGATAATTAAATAATAAATAACCTACTAAAAACAAATAATTGACAGTGCACAAAAAATAATGATAATAATATTAATTAACAGCAGCTAAAAATGATGATTCAATAACTATTTTTTATCAATTACTTGTTATTTATTATTATTAAATTGGAATTTATTCACATTCCTCCACTAAACAACAGTATCATCATTATTATACTATTATTATGACGTATTAATATTATTATATTATAATTATTAATATCATCATAATAATTATTACTGTTATTATTATCATCACAACTCATAATAATGATTTCAATTATAATAATAATTATAAACAAGATAATAAATAATAATAATTATTATATTTGTTTAATGAATAATTATTATTATTATAATAATAATGATTATTATTATTTATTACGCTATTATTATTTATTGTACAAATATAATAACAATAATTATTATATTTATCAAGCAATTATAATAATTGTTATTATTTATTATATTATCAATCATGAAAAAATAACAATGAAAATAAGAATGATGATGAAAAGAATTATTATTATTATTATTATTTTTTATTATTATAATAATAAGAAGAATAAATAATAACGATAATAATAATTAGCAGTTTACTAAAAACAAAACATGTTTAAATCATTATCATCAGTTTATTCATGTTCTGCATAACTAACATGAACTGTTAATATCACTTGGGTGGCGTATCAATGTTTTTATATCTGGTTTTCCTTCTCATATCACTGACAACATGTGTTGCTGCAAATAATCAGATAGAGATTGACTTGCTCTGATGTTGTAGCTCAAAATCTACAACGTTTTGTCTAGAATGATGGGGTGTAGTTCATACGCACTGGCATACGTTCAAAATATGGAGCTAGTAATCAGAAATGCACAGCTGGAATCGCTGTGTTAACCCTATTTTTCTAAAGAATAACGAGAGGGGTGCATACTATTGTCACACTATGTGTTTTTATCAATACTATACTTGCCGTACAAATGAAACTTCATGCAAACTGATGATAGATGATACTAGAAGGCAAAATTTTCTTAACGGCTCGTCGAGCCGGTCACCAGAAAAGGATTTTTTTATAACGGCTCGACGAGTCGGTGCGAGCCGGTCCAATTTAAGCACTGGGGGTACCCGAACTCCACCCCTTCCCTGCACCCCCTCCCCTCTCACCCTCTGACCATATCAGGACCCCCCTCACTGAAGTCGAAAATCCGCCACTGTCATTTACAACCCTAACAAAACAAATGAATGAACAATTTTTCAAGTTGTTTTAATACAACAACAACGCTGCAACTATTAGTGCCTCAGTTTTATTACTATCACCCTCTGACCATATCAGGACCCCCCTCACTGAAGTCGAAAATCCGCCACTCTCATTTACAACCCTAACAAAACAAATGAATGAACAATTTTTCAAGTTGTTTTAATACAACAACAACGCTGCAACTATTAGTGCCTCAGTTTTATTACTAAATCATGTAGACATCTAACACAATGCTCTGATCAAGTGATGAATAAAGACAAAAGACATCAATGAAATCCGAATGAGTCAATATCTCTTCTTTCTTCACTTTTAGTAGGAGATCTCATGTCAGCAGATATTGGTTTTACACTACTTCTGCCCAATAGCCCGCTACGATGTTTATTGTGTTTGCATTAGGAAAATTGGGTTATTAATGACTCACCACGTGGCTCTAGCTTGCATACAACCCTATAAGAAACCATTTAAAAGCAGTTTAAAAAGACCATAACTACTAGTTTGAGCAATGGTCTCAAATCACATAGTGCAATGTATATGTAGATGGTTGATGTTGATGATAAAGGGCTGATAAAAAATGTAAAAAGGCCACAACAGCATAGAACCAAAGCAGAACAAAGTAAGCGCATTATACACAGTGATTCATAAACATAGTATGTGGTCAAGCATTTTAATCTAATCACACTTCATTCATTTTTTTGTGACTCCAAGCGTTTCTCATACTTCATCTTTCGTTGTCTCCGTTTGCAATACATTCATTCTGATTGATTGTCAAGTGTTTTATTAAGCTTTGGCGGCCGGGGCTCCGCCCCGAACCTCATTGGGGGGGCTTACAGCGCCCCCCCAAACCCCCCAGCTGATATTGCTCGGCGCTGCGCGCCTCGGTTCGGGCGCTTCGCGCCCTCAATGACGCTGCGCGAACTCAACAAGGATTTTTCAAGGTTGACATCCCTGATAGATAATGATAGATGATGATGATAGATAATAGATAATTGATAATAGATAATGATAATAGATATAGATAATTGATAATAGATAATGATAATAGATAATGATAATAGATGATAGATAATAATAGATAATAGATGATAGATAATAATAGATGATAGATAATAATAGATAATAATGGAAAATAAATAATAATAGATAATATATAATGGATCATAATAGATAATAAATAATATCATTAAAAATAATGATGAAAATAGTAATTTTTTATATTCACTATAGTTTTTTAACTTGATTAATAGTTAATTATTACTAGTTATTTACAAAAGTATTATTAAAAAATAATGAAAATTAATAAATAATATCCTCACTACTACTACTGCTATCATTATTATTATTTGTCATTTAAGAGCTCTGAATAACGAGTAATTGGTTAGTGTAGAACTATCTTATTTAACTCAGATCAAGTGCGCAGACTACAACAAATGGCGAACGCAAGTAACTTTTAACAAGCTTGAGCTTACTCTTCTCTGCACTCAACATGTAGTAACTTTAATTGATACAAATTTCATAAAATTCATGAAACCAACTGTAAGCGTTTTCGTTGCGAGAGCAACACTCAATTTTTAGGAAATAGTTACTAATTATTAAAAACGTGTTATTGATAGAGGTACTATTTATTGTGCTTATTGTCGTTTTTACTTTTGGCATCATGGGGAAACTGATTTGATACTAATAAAGAATAATCCTCTAAGTTAATTATTTTTATTAGTAATAAATAATAAATAATTAATAATACTATGACAAATCATAGACAGTCAAAAGATGGTGCACAAAGTGAAGACCCATGTTGAAAACCTAATTAGCAACCAGATATTTACTTTGAAACATTCTTTTGTTGCCAGTAAGTCAATAATGTGCTCTGTCTTTTCTTTGCTGGTGGCGGAGAATTACTTGCCATGCTTGCGACTTGTACCGCAGAATTAGATACTATCACTAACTCATAATAGAATGGATCACGCCTAGCGCTTTCAGGGTGATCCGTCTATGTATGTTGCTAAGCAGCCGCATGAACTTTGTTCCCATTTAATAACAATAGACAAGAACTTCATTCTGTAGTCAAAATAAATCGTTTTTTTATTTTCTCAAATAATTTGAGTTGGTGCCATGGCACCAGTGCTAAATCCCCCTTTGGTAAAAAGGCGCAGGCTTGCCAAATAAAATATGCAACTGACTACTGTGGTTGGTTTTTCATCATCGGCGATTTATTGTTTGGTACATAAGTTACAATTCCTTGAGTGTAATATTATATGTTTTCACCAGGTACGCATTTAAAAGAAGTAGTAATTGGAAAAAACGAACAGTATTGTTGAGGAAGCCATCATGATAATACTAACTATGAGTAGCGATGATTATAATGCGGTACACATTGATTGTTGTTAATTGATCAGTTACTGCCTTGTTATTATTAATGAAACATAAATTTATACTGCTGAATTATTATCGATCTTATTACTGCAATGATGAAGTAGAAAATCCCCTGGTTTATACCATTGCTCGAATATGTTCAGACAGGTTATTTGGCTTTTCAACACATGTTTACCGTGTGTATGTTACAAGGTATACATTCGCAAATTATATTTAAATTTGTAGTAAATGCAGTCCTTGTCTATGTGGTCAAGTCAATGATATATAATTATGGTTGTACTACAGTTGATGAGATTGTAGAAATTGAATAGGGTGGTGGAAACAATGCTTTCCAAGTCGTTGACTGCCTAGCATTGACTAGTCAGCACCTAGAGAAATTATTAATCTCCTGAAATTTACGGGGACAACCGCTGGCTCTTGCTTTTTGCCATGGTTGTTGTCTTGGTGTCACTGTCAGCCTGAGTGCTTTTGATAAGCTTCTTCTAAGGTGTCGGAGTTGCCAATGACACTGGGACTGTCGGTTAGAGTTTTTGCTTGATAAAGCTATCGTTTCCACCCGCTGCATGTCCTAGTAAGTGTATCATGAGTAATTTCAAAACTCTACAAGTACAGTTGAGTTAACAAAATTAGAAAAAAAGCTGCTCTTAAGAATATTGACTTCGTGAAATATTAATTTCGTTTACTAAATCAGTCTTTTCTTGAAAAGCCAGCATTAAGACAATGATGGTGCATGTTTTATCTGCGGTCGTTTTCAATGTCCTACTCGTTTCTGCAGGTTTCCATTTCTACACAAAAATCATAAAATATTCAACTTGTACAATTATTATTCCTTTTAAACTCTGTCCTCAGAGACAGTTGTTTTGTTTTTCACAATCCTCTGCTAGCATCGCACGCACCCAGTGATAGTTGTCTAAATTGTTGCTCTTTATGGTCTGTTTTTAAATAAGTTTCTTCAAAAGTGTCCCGTGTTTTCGACAATATTCCTAACTCTTTGTGTGTAATGTTATTCCTCACTATTATTTCCACTGCTGAAATTTTGTTTACACCACGCTATGGACTGGACTGCATCTCAGTGATCACTTTATTTTGATTGGTTCTAGAATTTTGCCCATTTCTGCCTTCAAATCTCTTCAGTGTGTATGCAGTTATATGTTAAAATGTAAAACGTTTCCTGTCAATTTTGCTTTACAATATATGTATGCCAGTCAAGTACTAGCCAACAGGTGGTCACCTACCACAATGCTTCTTTCTGTCAACGTATACCGTCCATAACCAGATGGCAATAACACTAGGCTGTCAACAAATTGGTTCTCAGATGTCGACAAGAATGTTTTTTCTTTGCTTTTTGCTAGAAGTTTGAATGCTCATGATAAGTTTTGTTGTGTTTTTTTTAATGTTGCGATATCTATTATGTATGTAGAATGAAGATTACACAAATAGATTTTCTTGTGTTTGAGTCTGTCTCGTATTGTTTTGCTGTTGTTCAGGGTGATACTACAAAACTTTATGCTTTTTTGAATTCGTGTGTTTCTGTCTGTTTGTGGATTCCCACCTTCCAAATTGAGGTTTTGTCATTGGCCTTTTAGCTTTGTTTGATTTTCCATAGCTCTTTCCAATATTTTTCGTTTTTTTTCTAGTCGCTAAAGACCATTTAAAAGTTGTCGAGTTTGCATCGACATACTGATTTGCGGTGTTTTTTGTGTAGACATTTTAATGCAACTTGTTTTTTGTTCAAGTGCATTGGGCTGCCGGCTTATGTTTTTTTTGATAGCAAACCTTTTCAATATTTATCTTCACAACCTCTTTTGCAACTAGCCTCGGCAGTTTTTGTCAATTGCAGTTTGTAGTTTCATTCTTCTCTTTATAATAAGCTTTCCTGCAAAGATTGCTCTCATTTGTTTCTGCAACAACAGCTAGTTGATAAATGCGTAGTTTATCATCTGCATTGCTTTTTTTGTGTCCAATCTTGTGAAGACATGCTTGGCAGAAACAGTACATAAGATGAGGCCATTGATGTTATTGCAAAACCCCAAACATGCAACCTGTGAACTAATTTTTTCGTTAGTTTTTCATCAAGTTGATATTCGAGTCGGTATTGTCATAATCTGTCTTCAAATGCTCATACTTTTGATTATTGCATTTGTTATATCTCATTCAGTTCTGATGTTCTCTTCAAGATTAAAACTGAAAGGATACGGGAGCCACCTTTCTCACTCGGCTTCTATTACCAGAAACCGTTCATTACCCGATTGGATTATATACAAGGATGTGGTTCGGTTTAGCTATTTACTTTGATCTTATATTTCTGATTATCTGCTTTAAAAGATATGTGAAAAGATCAAACAGGTTGATTTCAAAATAGAAACTAAAAAACTACCAATGAAATCAACTTACCAGCTGGGTTTGATGCAGAACATGGTCTGTTTTGTGTTCGATAGACATCTATATTCAGAGATTTTTATTGCACTATATTACGGATGCCTGTACTTGTATCAAGGATTCATAATAAATTTCGTGTGTTCATCAGCCATACCAAAACCATGTACAATATTATTCAGATACGACTCTCACTGGATTAATGTAAAACGACTAATACGACAGAAGCCTAATCAAACTGCCTTGCTGACAAGTTTCTATGGTACATTGTATATGATACGTATGACATGATTGGCTCTATTTTTGCACATGTGAACCCTCATAGCTGATCTTTGTTTCACAGGTCGATATTATGAAACAATTAAAAAACTCACTATAGAATGCTTAACCGAGCTCATTCCCAATGTATATGGGTATATTATATGTGTTGGTAAAAGTATTTTACTGTATACATGATTGTGGATGTCGTGTAGAGATACTGAATATATTTCAGAGTTCCATGCTTACATAACAATGTATATAACACACCAGAAACTTTGCTAGAAAGCAGACAATTCAATACAAAATAATTTGTGGGTTGCCCACAAACAATTATTTAGCCTGGGAATATAAGTTGTTCAACCGGTCCAAACATATCTCAATGTTATTGGAAGGGGGTCGAAGATGAAGGAATGCATAACATTCGAAAACCAAATAAAAAGCATCACTTGTCTCTTAAAATTGACTTTGTTGCAGTACGACAGCATACTTCTGAGGGTAGCCAACTTGGCATTCACTTGCTCTGCAACCTATATTTATAAAAAAGCACAAAATTCACAAGGTATGTTAGGGCAGCATGAATAATTTACAGCTACAACTCACCATGGTATCTTCGAACATGCAAAATCCGACAATTTACACTGCCATCCAGATGTGTCTTTCAATATTACGAACTGTCTGACGATTAAGGAAATTTTATTTCATGGTCAAAAGACGTAGGCGATCAAACGTAGCACGCATGGGAACTGTGAACGAACTCATAGCTCACCATATTTAATCAAACACAACCTCATTATTGATGAGTTGGTACCAAGAACAAACAAAATCAATCTAATTGCGCTAATCAATCTCGCAAATACTTGGGACAGAATTGACTAAAGCGAGACATAAGATCAACTCAACTACACAAGCAGTACAACTTGCGCGACAAATAATGTTTTGTGAATAAAAGCATATACCGATTTTATATTTCAAAATAACCAATTGTCTGTTGGTTAATGAATTTCTTTGTGGATTGTCACAAGAAGTAGGCGATCAAACGTAGCGTGCATAGGACCTGTGAACAAACTCCTAGCACACCATGTTCAATCAAACACAACCTCATTATTGATGAGTTAAAAAAGCCATGCATATACTAAAAATGTAGGTTCCTAAAACTGTACATGTGTGGTTATTGGCAGATGTACGAATCTTGTAACCACTGCTGCAGTCTATAAGAAAACAAAACCAACAGATGAGTGAAGACTACTAGTATGCCTCACAACTGATGCATTCATTTGTTATGGCACGACAAAAAAAACTTTGGTGATTGTTCCAGTAAAAGCGGTCGACACAGAATTTTGTGCACTTAAAAAAGCCTGGATCACGATTTAAACAATAATCATGGAGATTACAGGCGTTATCATATATTACCATGAATGGAGCTAAAACAAACTTACAAAGAAACAATACTGCAGGTTTAGCTACTGATATTAAGAGTATTCGCGACTTCTGTTTCGCCGAACACATTGTAATGAAATATATTTGGACTGGCAATAAATTTAATCAATAAGTAATCATTTGGTTCAGAACTCGTGGGTCAACAAAAAGAAGCTCACTGAATAGAAAAAAATGATCGAGTATTTATTTATATTGTTTGTAGGTCGCAAATGAAACTAAACACTAAATAAATAATAACGAGCGAGTTGATTTTTTTCATTTTCATAGACCGGTTTTATATCTTTGAAAAAAATTGAAATAAGTGCAAGCGTTCAAAGTTTACTAAATTGAAGGGCAGTTTATAGCAGTTCCAGTTTATAGCAGTTCAATTTTTAATATTTTCTTGATTATTTTGAAAATTTGGTGTTATCTTTTTATGACTTGGTCGGTAAACTATAAGAGTTCATTGAACAATTATGCTCTTCTAAACTAATGTTCTGTAGCATTCGCGATGTATTGAATTACGAACACCGATTATTTTCTGTACTTTGTTCGACACCTATGGAATGTTTTCGTTATGTTTTTGATGATTATTTTTTTACAAATATTGTTACTGAGACCAATCGCTATGTCTCCCAATCTAACGTCCCGTCACATTATGCCAAACAGAAGTCCGTCACTGTAAACTGTATGTATATGTTTTTTGCGCTGGTCATTCATATGTGTTTGGTGAACAAATTCAGCTTAGCTAGTTATTTTACAGAAGACCCGGTATTCCGCACCAGTTTTGCGCAGAATATTGCCGTCAGTAAGCATCGTTTTTTTTTACATCTTGAAGTACTTGCACGTTGTAGATAACTCTAAGCAAATCAGCCATAACGAGGATGGCTACGATCCTCTTTTTAAAATCTCTACTGTAATTGAGCACTTGTTGAAGAAGTTCAAAGTTTTTATAGCTGGAAAAAACTTACGATCAACGAGGCGCTTTGTCCTCACAAGGGTAGAGTAAATTTCCAAGTTTACATCAAGGGAAAGCCTCATAAATATGGGTTTAGGATAGAGATGGTCTGCGATTCTTTGACTGGAATTATAGTACATATGGAGGTATATTCTGGGAAAAAAGGGGGTGTAGATAATAGTGTAGATGCGCTTGTGCAACGACTTACCAGCGATTTTCGGGGTAAAAATCACTTATTGTACATGGACTGTAGATACTGTTCCCCTGATCTTTTCAAGAAATTACAGAGCCAGGATATTTTTGGCGGTTGGGACAGTTGTGAAGAATCGAAAGCATATGCCGCAATTTATGGAAGAAAAACTTAAAACGGGCAAATCGATTAGGAAGGTGTGTAATGGGGTTTTAGCTACCAGATGGAAGGATAAGCAGGATATATTGATGTTGTCGACAGTGCATGATTGTTCGATGAGAGAGACAGATGATGGGAGGGGGCGTGGAACAAGTCATCAAACTTTGAAACCTTTCTCTGTGTGTGATTACAATATAAATAAATGTGGAGTGGATAAACACGATCAACTGGCCTCCTACTACCCATTTGGACGCAGATCGCTAAAGTGGTGGAAAAAATTGTTCTTTCAAATGTTTCAAATGGGTATTACAATGTTTGTCATCCTAACAGCAAGATGTCATTGTCTGATTTCAGGCATCATGTTTGCACAGAATTGGTGCGTGAGAAGCTTCGTCATCCATCAGAGCTTCCGGTACGCTCAAATTCAATAGACTTTGTTAGATCTAGAGGCTTTAGCACTGGCAACCACTTTCTTACGAAGCTCCCATTAACTGCAAAAAAAGCTAAGACCAACTAAAGCATGCAAGCAATGCTCTGAAAAGCGTTTGCAAGGTGGTGGCAAGAAAGGAGTCTAGATACGAGTGCATGGAATGCAAGGTTGCTCTGTGCATGGATGAGTGCTTTTACAGATACCATCGTCCACAGGCTCCCGACTAGACACTCTTTGCTGGGTAGTTCAATAATAATACAAAATAATAACATGGAATTGATTATTCTTTGAATTATTTATTTTAGCTTTTTATTTTTTATATTATTTTGAAAATCAGAACTTTCAACTTCTCCACCCTAGTTATAGTTTTGCGGCTCCTGCTGGCGAGTATGTATGTTTGTATGGATGGTTTGAATGAATAATCTTGTGTTACTCTTAGTAAGTCGTAGTATGTAATGTAGGTATCGCTGTAAGTGTAAAAAGTAACGTATTGTATGTGTTGTTGTATAGTACTAGAAATGTTGTCATTGGTGTCACTGTGATAACCCGTTTAATGCCGCACAGTGCTCAATGAACAATGCTAAGTTGTAGTAGTAGATCGTATCATGTACCGTATTATGTATGTAATTGTAGTACTTGTAATAATCGTGTGTGTGTGTGTTCCCAACGGGGCTACAATCCCTGGGTAGTGTGGTATAGGACTACGGTCACTGCCTGTTCATTCTAACTTCTAACTAGATTTCACATAGTTTGCACAGTTAGTTATCAGTCATTCAGTTATATTCAATGGCAGTGACCGTTGGTGAACCTGCACAATAAAAAATGGTAACGGCGTCATGTTGCACCTGCCTCTGGGAGATGACATGGAAGTGGTGCTAGTAGGGTTTACAGTAGTGTACTTCTCATTCTAGTTTAGCTCATTTGTACTAACAACTAACACACATATACGTAATCCGCAGGTTTCTCACCCTAAGGAAATGTGGTATAGGTCTGAGTTCACTGCTGGTGTGTTTGTCACGCAGATATAGTTGATTTGAAACATTTGTGGTTCATGCTACATGTCTATCGGTCTGCAGTATGATCTGCGAGCTACAAACTTCAACAATTTTTGAGCTAAAATCTGAAACAAAAGTTTTTTGGAAGAAAAATTGTTCTATTGAACACTGATGGGGATTTTTTATACTGATGTATAGCTTGGGGTCTTGTCTCTCATAATATGTAACAAATTTTGCTGTCAGTACGTTATTTGCGATGATATTGGCCATTGACTACATGCATGTACATGACGACTTTTACAGGCATACCAGTGCAACTGGGTCACAAGTTTTCAATCTGATACGCATTTGCAAAATATACCATTGCACTTGCTATAAGCAGTTTAGCTGCTTGCCAATTCTCTCTCTGGGTGAGAAAACTCTGGTCTTTCTGTTGGTGGCCACTGTTTTGCCGTATTTTGTCTCAGTAAGCAGCTATCTTGTGTTGAATTGAAAAAAAAAACGCTAAAAAAAGTTGTTTGTTTCAGTTTGGTGACTTCTTGTTGCCACCAACTTTCATGAATGCTATCATTTTTTATACTGGGGAATAGGGTGAAGTCTTGTCTCTCATAATATGTAAACTTTTTTGCTGTCAGTATGTTATTTGCAATGATATTGGCCATTGACTGCATGCATGTACATGACGACTTTGCCAGGCATACCAGTGCAACTGGGTCACAAATTTTCAATATGATACAAAATAAACCATTGCACGTGCTATAAGTCATTTAGCTGCTTACCAATTGTCTCTCTGGGTGAGAAAACTCTGATCTTTCCGTTGGTGGCCACTATTTTGCCGTATCTTGTCTCAGCAAGCAGCTAGATTGTACTGAATTGAAAGATTTGTTAAGACAAACTGTGTTTTTTAGTTTGGGTGCTCCTGGCTGCTGCCGATTGTCATTGATTTATTCAATTTTTGTACTGGTGGAGAGCCTCAGGTCTTGCCTTTCATAGTATGTAAATTTTTTTGCTGTCAGTAAATTTTAAACGATGTTATAGCCTATTGACCGCGTGCATGTCTGTGGCTGCAACAGCTAATATCCTTGTGCACTCAACCGCTTATTTTTTTATAGAGATGCGGTCACAAAAGTTACCTCACAGGCTGTTCTAATAAACTTAGCCACAAAAACAAACAAGTAACTACCATGAAAAATTCAGCTGATTCTGGTGAAGACATTTTATGAACCTGACTAGCCATCAGCACCCAAAATCCAAGTTCAAAGAGATGATAACCCAAAACACACAACGGTATGCCAGTTTTGAGACATTTTGTGACAATCGAAAATGATAAAATAAATAATTTTTTGTACCGTCAGGTAGAAGAGAAGATTTTCTACCGTGCGATGAAAACTTTTTGGTTGTAGCTCTGTTTATGTTCATGCAATTATGTTTTTCAATGAAATAGGTTTTTTCTTGAAAATGTAATTTATTCTCGAGCAATGAAGGTTTCAAACTTGAGAGCGTATCAGCAAAATTCACCGCTTGTTTTTTGAAATAAAATGCATGGCTAGGGTCAAAATTTTCTTGCCGTTCCAACCATGCAAAGAAAGAGGGTTTTTGAGCACTATTTTGAGTGTAGGAGAGCAGATAGAGCATGTCGGTCAGAGTTTCTTAGCGAAAAATGACCGAAAAACACAGTGGATGTATACTGATTATTCATGGTGTTGTCATAGAGTGGGCTAATAATATTTTACGTGAGTTTGTAGAGGAGTTTTTTGTCAATCGGATGCAATGAAATTTAACTCTCTAACCCTAAAGAGTGAATTTTAATTAAATTCAAAAACTTGGAAAATTCGCTAAAAGCGCCTGAATCCTAGGGTGCGATGGAGCATAAAGCGAATGAAAATCAGAGTTTTAAAAGGAAAGACTATCTGTCTGGAAAATCATCGATGCCCCAATGACTCGTCAGTCCCATGCAACAACCAAGTAATACAACAAAGATGTAGTCGCAGAGCACCCCAACACCCACACAAATTTCAGGCCACTTATCCTGCTGTAACCTTGAGTCACCTCAGCCCATACGTCCAGCAGGCAGCAATAAACATGAGGACACCCATTCACAACTGATAAACAGGAACTTCACTGACGACTGCCAAACAAGCAGACAATGTGTGCTACACTTATGATTATTTACAATGAATGATGATTTGAATACAATTTATGTAATAATTATCATTGCTGGTTGTGAATGAATGGAACTAAAATAATACTTTTAATATTTATTTTCTTATTATTATATTATTAATTAATAATAAATAATTAATTATTTTTTATAATTTATTATCATAATTATTAGATTTATTATCTGCCATGATTTTATCAAGTTACAAAAAAAGTAAGTACACAACAGATAGTGCCTGTTAGAGTAAACAACAGAGTAATTAATAACAACATCAACAGTAAAAATAATTTTATGTTAAAAGAAAATGATTTATAATAATTTATTATAGATATTTAATAAATGATAATAAATTATTAATAATCAAATATTATATTTATTATTAATACTAATCACTGGCTTAACATTGATGGATGCCACATAAAACGTGCATAAAGACCTAAAACTAGTACTATAACATGTATATTGTGCAGTCTGGGTGTTGCCACAACAACATGGGGACTGAACAATGCTTACCGAAAGAGAAAAATAGCAAAATGCCCCTGAGATTGCTGGAAAGTAATATTTTTGACTTTTATGAAATGTGACAGGAAAAAGTATAGGAAATATGTACTTGACACACTAAAATCGCGGCCAATGTAGGATCGTTTTTTCATCACCTGTACCTACATTAAAAGCGCTGCGGTCGTTGCGTTGTATATTCGCGTCTGTGAATGCCGATGTCCGTGGGCTCAATTGCCATTGCCAGTTACGGAAAGTCACGGAAATTATGTTTTTACTTTCGGGTTTTGCCGCGAATTTCAAAATTATTGCTTGCACGAAATGCAACATGTAGCATACCATTCCAAAGATGATTCTCAGCTTTCCAGTCATGTGATTATTTTAGTCTTTTATCCATCATGGTCAGCACAGTGTAAGCTTAAACAATCACCTTTCTACTTTTTTTGTTAAATTCAGCAGTTTTTTTTGTGTTTTTTATGGTGTTTCAATAATAAAAAGATAGTACAATCATGAAATTTTTCTTTAAATTTAATGGCTTTTGCCATTACTATACGTGTATTGAACACATTCAAGCAGTTTTTTTATTTGATGACAAGGATTCACGGGTATTTCTTCAAAGAAAATGGCCAGTAGGGATAAAAAGTGTGTGTTGCAAATGAATTGAAATGATCCAAATCATATATTTGCTCAATCGGTTCAGTTTTTTCCGTTATCTTTGTACCATTAGCAAGCTGTTATTTGTTTGTTTTTGCACCTTAAAAATACTAGTCATCGTCACAGCAAACTATGTTTCAGTCCGGATCAGTAAAATATTGTCCTTTGTGTCTTGTGGACAGCTATTTTGCATTTGCATCTGCTTCGAATATAAGCAGTTTTTTCTCTGTTTCACAGTAGGAAATAACAGTAGTTCACTGTGGTGAGCATGACATGTGATTGACTGGTTGTGCTCACAAGTAAACAGTCATTCAGCACTCTGTTTTTGCATCATATCTCACTTATTGAACTCATTGATGCTGTGGTTTGTAGACTATTAAATTAATTACTTAAATAATTTATGCTATGATTATTTATTTTCTTTATTTATAATCTTTGTTGTAGCATCATTCATTATAATGGCTCCTTATAGCCATGAGAACTTTTGGTTTGTTCATGTAAAATTGGGTGCAGTGTGTCGGCAGTCGTCTTTTCATAATTTCCTTGTTTAGCCAGAAAAGATAAAATCCTTGCATTCTTGTATTATTGTAATAAGTTTCACGTACTCTATTTTTTACAATATATCACCAATTCGTGGCCTAGGGCTAGTTTTGAGCATTACAAGTTTTTTCTTTTGCATGTCCTTCCTTGGCAACCAGTGATGAGACTCAAGTGCTCAGTGAATGCAGTTTTCTTTATTCGGATTTTTTTTTATGAGAGGTTTTAGGCAATGGTTTTAAAACAATAAAAGCACCATCTTTCAAGCATAGTGACCATTTTTTGAAGATGGTATGTGCCGTAGCTCAAGTTTGAATGACAATTTTTTTTTATCCATCATTACCGGAAATGTCATTGGTTGAAGTGACCTTTTGCGAAAACAAAGTCATTTTCAAATAAAAAATGAATGAAAAAACTCCAAATAGAGCGTTGTAGCAATGGTTTTCGACAATCTTCACAATTATTAGAAGCTTTTAAGTATTGTTTTAAACTACTTCAATACTTAGTGTCAGTTGTCTGTTCCCATTTAAGCCACAACCATCTTCAAGTTCTATGGTTTTATTGTAAAGCTACGGTAGTTGACAAACATAAAACTGAGCAACTATCTGGCCATTAGTGAGTCACTAATGCCAAGATAGCATTTTGTTTGTAGTGTAGATTATTATACTTTGATCAAGTCACCCTATGACCAGTTGTTCACAAACTTCGGCCCTTATATATTTATAACTGGCATCATACATATGATGTAGCAATAAATTAATGTATGATATCGACCTGATGGGATGCTTTCATTACAATGAAAAAAATATCGTATAAAATCTTGACAAATGTATTGTGTTTCCGCTAATCCCAACTTTTTATATACTAATCTGGAAAGCAGCCAGAGATATTGCAGCAACTCTTCGAATGAGCATCGGCAGACCTGTAATGAATGTATGATGAATATGTGGTAAAATTTAATATTTAAATTGTCTGTATACGAAGTCAGCATTTGTTCCTAGCTACACAAAAAACCATAGTTTTAAAATTAAATGTGCCTGCATTTCCTAATGTTATGGAATAGCAAGGAATGTTGTTCTCGAGTTCTAGGCCAAAAGTGCCAGTAATGAACAACGATTTGCTAACATAACTGGACAGACACTTGCTGTATGCATTTGATAGTACAAATGCTCATCATTTTGAACACAAAGAGTTTCCTATTCGAATGATTTGCTTGTGAAATACAGAAACAAAAAGTTATCAACTTTGCTAATGACATTTTTATATTCCCGTGATTAAAAAACCGTTACATTGGAGCCTGTATTTTTGACCTGATGTTCAACTTTTTTTGTATAATATGTAATGCAGTATAAAACAATTTATTGATATTTGCAAGAACATACTTTATATAAATTAGATTGAACAAGTGTTGTGTTTGTGCAGAGTAGAATATATGTTTGTAGATTTAAAATCACTTTACTGTATTGAAAATTAGTTAACATGTAAAAGTAGGGGAGATTCATTCTATATCTGCTTTTACGCACTCACGTTACTCTCTCATCTATGACTTACAAAAACTGCTTCCTTATACATATATAAGGTGTTGAAAAAGCTGTGTACAAGGCTTGGCTTTATGTTGTCAATAGCTGTGCACAAGCCAGAGTAGCAAAGTATAATAATAATACAAGCTCAGCTTTATAATAGCCAGCTTGATCGAATGTAATTTCTACAAGACCATAACATCAAGTTAAAGGCAGGTGACAGAAGCACCACTCAACTGTTGGGCCAAGCTTAACAACAGCTGTTTGTGGGTAGGTGTATCCTGTTATCATTAAATGTCACAGTAGCATCATTCAGTCGGAACAAAATTTCTCTAACAGGCTGCCAATAACAAGTGTAAGTTGAAATACATTTATTGCTGATCACACCATTAAATAAAGTGCTCTTACAATTCAATGTTTGCTAGCAAACTGACTATGAAGCTTCCCTAGGTTTTAGGTTTCGTATTAAAAAAATTATTTGCAGAGTTTTAGCCTGAAACTGGCAGCCATCAATTTCTAACAAAGCCTGTGCCCCAGTGAACTTATTGAAAAAAACTTGTAATAGTAATTTGTAATTACTAGCATGTAATTTTAAAAGAAGCATTTCTAGTAATGCAAAACTTTATATGTGAGAAATCACCAAAAACTTAGAGTAGACATACATTGAGAAATATTTTTAGGTATTCTCAGCAGATTTTTAAACTTAGCATGTCTCTGCTGTAAGTAAAAATGCTTATGAACCCCGGTACCAAATCTAAAACTGGTGGAGAGACCAAGCATGTAATGTCATAATAATTGTGGCCAATATGCATAACTTGCTGGTGATAGCTTTCAGAGGCGACTGAGAGCTAATATATTTATGACTCAGTCTCATCGCAATTACAAGG
>CALYOO010000545.1:0-23000 GCA_945261195.1 Cryptosula pallasiana
CCCTACAAGCAAGAAATTGTTTCCTTAACGTTGTCTAAACGTCAGTTCCCGACCGTAGACATTCAGAAAAAACATCCTATCAACATTATTCTGTAGACACTTTTTAGCGTTTATATAACGTTCGTACAAACGTTTTCCCAACAACGTTTTCTGAATGTTATGAAATAACGTTGAGGGAAACGTTCAGGTAACATCCGTATGACATTATTCGTGAATGTTATGCCAAACGCTCAATAAACATCCGTATCCATTTCAGTTAAAACGTTACCTGAATGTTCACTGCAGAATGTTACATTATTGTTCAAAGAAGACTCGTAAGATACAGAATAGGCAAAAGCAATATATTGGCATTTGATAAATAGCTCACAGTTTATTATTTGTATGACTTGGTACTAGAAACAGTATAAAAATGTTTTATGTACGTCTAAAAATAAAGAATAACGTGTGCTGAATGTATTGATCATTGTGTTGCTTCTCAAAAGAGCTCACTTAAGACAATTAAAAATACAAAAGCTAGATCACACTCAACTTTAACAACAAAGACACAAAGTGTTCGCATATTTAGAGTGGGAAATGCGAAATCATTCAAACTAACTGAAACCTGATCTTTAAGTATAATCAAAATTAAACTTTAGCACAATGTACTGCAGAACTATGACCATGCTTCAATAAAACACCACAGCTTCGAAACTAATGTGGAAAACCACTCTCAATGTATCTACATTTCGGAGTTGTCCTACTTCTAACAAGGAGGGACAACTCTGAAATCTTCTGCGTTCCCCATTAATGTGCACAGTGCAGCAGCGTACGCCAATGATGAGTGTGTAAGTTATTAGGTGCTTGTCCAAGTGCCATTTGCCTGAAACAAAAAGTAAGTTGTGTTAGAAACTTCAATCACTATTAGTTAGTAGATGGTGCACTAATGGTAATAGCCAGATTGTAAGAAATGCTTGACTGAAAAGAAGATTAAAATTTATAACAGAAGAGATGGACTCACATAATCAGTCCTAAATCACCAAAAAGTATGAGATATTTAATAGCTAATGAATTATCCATGCTTAATTAATATCTATTAGTAATGGGCTGATAGAAACGTTTAGACAAAAAATTGCAAAGAGTTACTTTCTCCCAGGTAGCACGACTCCTTTGCTCCTCTTAGTTTCGCACGAGAAAAAATGCAACATGCCGTGTGTAACTGATAAGAGAAAGGGGCAAATATATTGGCTATGATTCCTTAGCACTACCCCAAGTTGGTTTGTTTCATTAGTTGGTAATAGGTTGTCTTGTGCAGCGTAAGTTCTCCAGAGCGAGACAACTATCATTGATTTGACAGCGAAGATAAACGTATGTCTATTTAACGACACAAAACGTTGCACTGAGCCAGAATTTCCTTCAAAGTTGCGCCTGCATACGAGCAAGACCTCTAATAAGCGCATTGGCTTTCGCCAAGTGTCCAAATAGACGCCAATTTTACAAAAATGAAACAAAAGAATATGGTAAACATGCTTTTACATACACCTTGAGATTAACATGGCCGTTACATGGCGTAATTTCAAATTTAATGCATATTTCCTGTAAACACACATGTAAAATATTGTCTAAATTTCAATTTACCACAAAAATAAGAACAGGGTACATTCATGACTATAAAAATTGTTGAGAATAGTTTGTTGCATACATCTTGTTTGCAACAATACAATTGAAACAAGTCATCAATTTACCAAAATACTAATACCGAAATTTTGTCAAAAACCATCAAAATTTGTTTATAACATGAGTTTTTCCCCAAACTTATTTCATGCAATTTTTGGTTTCAGTAAAGCAATAAAACAAAGCAAAAGTATAAAAAATAGGTAGCTGTGCCCCCCCACAGAGTAAGGATGACAGCTCTACTACAAGGGTGCATTCTGGTACCCTACACGCTGGATGCGCAATGAACAGTCGTTAAGGCCATATCAATAATTATTGTTCGTTTAGTGGAAGTTCTTTCGTGCCTTGAACTATAGATCACATGCTGAGTCCAGGTCAAATCTGCTTTTCAAACAAAGAAGGGGAAGTAATTCTATGTCTCCAAAAACGCTACCTACCCTACTTGTTGCTTTATATCGTTGATTACAGAGTTACTCGTTGCCGCCACGATTTTTGGACACTCAATGACGGGTTTCCAAATGCTATCGTTCAATCCATTATTAATCCCTACCCACACGTAGAGTATCTAAAATCACCTCAAATGTGGTTTACCTGATAAGGTGTTGTCGTGCTATGATTGAGTGACTGAAGACATGAAGGAACATATATGTATCCTATCCAAGTGGTATTGCCCTGAAAGAATGAAATAAAAGTAATATTAAAATGTAACAAAAATTTTCATAATGAGATCGCATTGTTACTGTTTGAGTCCCAGACTAATTAATGTCATTGAGAAGAGAATAGTGAAAGTAGTCGCGACCTATGTTTCCCAAACAAAATGCAATAGAAATAATCTGATTGGCAATAAAATTTTGTCACAAGTATTAATTTTGTTCGGTACTCCTGGGTCAACAAAAAGTAGCTCACTGAATATAAAATGATAATCAATGAGCATTTATTTATATTGTTTTTAGGTCGTGAATGAAACTGAACGCTAATTAAATCACAAGTGATTCTAGTTTGTTTATTTTAACAAAACGATTTTATATTCTCTGCCAATAAAATTAAACTTTATAAATATAACGTTTTCGCAAAATATATTGGTTGACAACAATGCCATTATTTACTGACTACTTTGCAAATTGGGAGTTATCTTCTTTATGATTTGTTAGGCTATCTATGAGAATTCAGTGAATAGTTGCAATGTACCAAACAAATTTTTTCGTTCCATACGCGATGTGTTGAGCCCCCTTTGTTTGAGGAACACATCTTGAATGCTCTTATTGTGAAGGGTGGTTATTAATTTGCTAGTTTTCATTGTAATTAATTTAATTCTTTTTTCAGGTACCGGTGTGTCAAACCATTTTTAGAGAGTTGTCCCTCACTTGTTAGACAATAAATATAAATGCAAGCAGTTCTGACAAATACGCATTTTTTTCTGAATACAACAAGTCACATTGAGTTATAAAAAGTTTTGTAAAGAAAAGACATAGGATATTGACATTGTGTGAAGATCATTTTGATTGTAATAAAATGTTAATTTTTGTAGCTGTTTTTTCAAGGACAAAAATCACTGATATCATTTTTGATCAAAAGCAATGAATTTGAAGCTTGGAATTTTAAAAAAGGTATTTTACAAGTGTTTGGGCAAAATAATTAATATGAGAATTGAAAGCGAAAATAATAGCTACTTAACAACGCTTCAATAAGTTGTTAAAAGTTATTACATATGATATAAACCATAATTTTTTAACACAAATCTTTTGCTGGTTAATTTTAAAGATCTTAGTGCAACAGACTTGAATCAGCTTACTACAGTTCAGTCATTTTGTTTTTTTAATTTTTTAATGGATTTTGATTCTACCATGAAATAACTACCAATAATGCTGGAACCAAATTAAATTCTTTTTTAAACAGAAGTGCAAATCTAGGAGAAGTCAATGAGAGTATTCGCTCGCTACCTCCGTTTGCCGAACACATTGCAATAAAAATAATCAGACCGGCAATAAATTTAATCAATAAATAATCACTTTGTTCGAAACTCGTGGGTCAACAAAAAGTAGCTCACTGAATAAAAAAAATAATCAGCAAGTATTTATTTGTATTGTTCGTAGGTCGCGAATGAAACTGAACACTAAATAAATAATAATGAGCGAGTTGAATTTTTTCATTTCCATAGACCGGTTTTATATCCTTGAAAAATAAATCAAAATAATGCAAGCGTTCAAGATTTACTGAATTAAAGGGCAGCTTGACAAACTATTACAGTTTGTAGCAGTTTAAATTTTATTACTTTCATGAATATTTTGAAAATTGGGAGTTATCTTCTTTATGATTTGTTCGGTAAACTATAACATTTCATTGAATATTATGTTGCTCTAAACTAATGTTCCATTGCTTACGCGACATATTGAACTACAAACACCTATTATTTTTGGTATTCTGTTCAACGAACAGGTCGCGAATACTCTCAATGTCCAGGTTGTTCATGGACTCGGAGACTTGAAATAGTTAGATCAAGATTTAAAACCTGCGTTTAAAGAACAGTGCATTTTTCATGTTCAAACGTATTCATTTGATTTTTTCTTTAGATTTTTTTATTACAAACATTGGCACACCACAGCATTTTGGTTTCATCGGACATTAATTTGATTAATTAGATCTGATTCAGTGCACAACACAGTTAGTTGAAGACCCCAAAAAAACAAATATTTATTTGGAACTCACTGCTTGTTTTCAATGAAGTATTCAGACTGTAAAATTTGCTGTTTCATCTATGCCTCTAGCAAAACATTTTTACAGAAGTCCAATAGTGTCCTCTATTGTTTTCATACTTTATAAGCCTGCTTCTTTACCTGCTAAAGATGCAAAAGGGATAATTAATAGTAGCACAGGAGAATGAATGATCAGTGATGCAGTGTCAGGCTATACACTCTGTAATGCACCACTGAAGCAATCAAAGCCGTAGCTATCATAGGTGTGCACAGCAAACGAAAGAGCAGGTAATAGTAATTATCAAGCAAAGTCTGAGTGTGACCTAATATTAAGTAATACAATAATAACTGCAGTATGATGGTGCGAAAAGCTTTTTTACCCACAACAGGCACTATTTATTTCTTAAAATCAAACTATTCATATATATATATAAATAAACTTAATTTACGCCGATCTATGTATAGTAAAACAAAGATACCTGTAAAATTGTGTTTGCAGCGTAAAAGTGATTTATTACGGATATCTCAATCGTCAAAATTCAACTTTTCGACTTGAGTTTAATAAAAATAATTATTTTGCCCTCTGCATTGTTTTGCTATGCTATAAAAATACAATTGGTTTGCTGACAAAACGGATCAGATCAATTTTTAAAATAACAGACTACATGTTTAAATTGAAGTTGTGCATAGATACAAACAAACCTGCTCTTAACCACTAGTGCTCCACTGTAAACTCTATGTATTTATGCCATAAACTACCTTTTTCACTGTTCTCTCCAGCAGCAGTTCCTCAGATAAATGTTTTTGATGAAAACTTGTTCCCATGTAGCTTGGTACCTGCATATCCAACTTTTACCTGTATGAAGCAAAAAGACTGTTGGTGAGATTGCAGGCAGAGCAAAAGTTTGCCCTATTACTACAAAAATACAATTAAACAGCAAGTGGAAACTGTCGAAACACAAAGCAGAAATGGCACGCATTTACTACAAGTCCAAAACTTTTAGTTTCAGTCTTCGTGAACTTCTGATTAGTGGATGACTCTGAAGCGCATACTTTTAAAGCTTTATAATCAATTTAAACACAGAGCTTTCTCACAAGTTGTATTTTACAAGTTTGATAAAAAGGATAATATTTAATATAACTAAAAACTATAAATAAAGTCAATGCAAGAAGTTGATTTTGCTAATCGGAACAACTTTTTTTATGCTGTTATCAATTACACAATAATATTTGTTTCCAATATAAAATACTGGAAACGAACCTTTAAATAATTACAGTAAAACAATATTTTAATATATGGCCCTGTCCCATTTGATGCTGCCACTTGCAGTAAAAACCGTTTTCCTACTGTAAAAGTTTCAACTAGTTTCCACAGTTGAAAGTGTAAGGAAAGAATAATTTTGTTTTGCTCTGAAATTTATGAGTATAATAAGACGCGCATGATGAGTGGCACAAAATTAAAAGATGTTTGTTTTAACAGAGGAGTCTGTGTGTGAGCTAACCTCAGCAGTTTCAGCTGTAGAAGGTATCAAATGCATGCATTATAACGTGGAAAAAACGGCATTCTGGGGTAAAAAGATTTGAATATGAACATCCATACTTACTGACTGCCGATATGAGCAAGCATAAATTTGCATGGAACAATGTGTCTTTGCTCCAAGAATGGGCATCGACTTCTGGAGCATGGTAGGCAATAAGAAAGTAACTGCTTGGGAATGCACTTCGATCGATTTTAGTGAAATAACTGATTGCCAGCTTTATTCATCACCAGTCCTTGAGGCCTTTGACTCTGCAAACTGTTTATTGTAAGGTTATCAAGATTGCGCTAGAGCTAACAAAATGTTCATATGAGATGTTATAAAAGCTGTGTATTGATTTAAACAGCCTTGCCAAGCATCAACACATGCCAAAAATGTTGGCTTGTTCAGACCTTTGTGCCATTCAGCACCATGAAATGTATATGCTCTGTAAAATATCAATTAATAAGCCACATCACATAATTGGTGGTATGAATAGACCACAAAATGTGGTACTGATGACAGATACTTGTTTTCGCTGGAAAATATAATGAAAAAATAAGAGCTTTTTAAAAAAAGTGATTTGCTAAAAGAAAACAGTTTTTTGCAAGTAGTTACGTAATGGCTACCAACCAACGTATTCAATTATTACAAAAGGTGAAAGTTTAATAGAATACCAAACAAATAATTCCCCAAGTCATGTTCTTGAATGAGTTCTAGACTCAAAATGTCATTTATAAGGCCCCCAAAGAGATTTGCATTTATAAGCTCTCCTCAGTGGTTGACCGCGCAAGAACTACACTGATTATGATATTACGAAAACTGCTGTTGTTGTTGCTAACCAGCAAAGAAAACTTTTACGCAAATAGACATGTTATGAATTTTATGAAAAAGTTTAAACTTCTCACAATAAACTTGAACTCTTCATGTAAGCTGTATACATTTTGTAAGAACACAGAACACTGTTATCAATCTTGGAGACTACAGTGCAACAATGTCCCAATTATTTCCGATATCAAACATACCTATAAATAGCTCTTCTCATAGCTTCAGTGTTGCTAGTGATATTGGTTAATGTGTTTGGTAGATGTCCTGTCAATCCTTGTTGCAAAATGAGTGAATTTTTCTGTATCCCTGTTACTTGGTAGCAAACAACAACTAGCTAAGCTGCACTGGCCTGCTGTATGAACAACAATGACAGTAGACTAATGCATTTATGAAAAGCAATCATGCAGCGTTTTGTGACCACAGATGTTTTCATAATCATCTAGTGGTTTGTTGGCATCCCTCAGTAAGCTACGCAGTACAGTAGGTGAATTGCTAACTATCGACGCCAACATAGAGAAATTTTAATTAATAACTAGATATTGATTTGTGTTTGCGAGCAAAAACAAGAGTATTTTAGAGAATCAATTATAAAGAACAATTTCAAATGGACATGAACACCTGTACTGGCTGTCTTGATTTACCCATGACACCAGCTACGCCATCAATCTCTCACTGAAACAACACCCCCAATAATCCTAAACACTATATTCCGCAGCAAAGATGTACTTGCAAAGACATGAAAAGTGAAAAAATCTTTCCGCCTCTGGAAATCATACCTGGACCCCTGAATCAGCAGGCAACCACCTCAGCCATCAAGCTATAAAGGCATGTTGCTCATTCAAATTATAATTGAGTACACAATGACAACTGTTTTGCGATAGCTTTTCCTTTTTGCAAAAAGCAGCTTTTTGAGGTGACTAGATGCTTTTTTGTGCTGGGGCCACACAAGCACTGTTTCACAACTACCAATACAACATCCACTCCTGGTACTACATATTTTCATGATGACTTCGCTCCTCCCTTCTGACAATAATTGTTTTTATTCGAAAAAGAATTTCTCACCCGGGAATTGAACCCAAACCTTGTCAATAGCAGGTCACAGTATTAACCATTGAGCCATCTAGCAATATTGAATGCTGTTCATAAACAGCTTCACATAAAAATAAATTGGTATGGCCTACATACAAAAGAATATTTTGGGTTCAGGCATCACTAAATACTTATCGAATACTTTCATTTTTTTCAGATTTGTTCAATTTGTCACCTGAATACTGTTTGTGCTAAAGTTTTGAAGGAGAAAAATTTTTCCGCGGTGAAAACAGTAAATAACGAACATTTTTGTCACACATTGAAAACCGTGTGGGCTTTGACTCTTTCACCAAAGATCACAAATTTGACAGATGTCAATCTGAAAGACGGTTATAATGCGATCACAACCACGCAAAATTTATGCAAATCGGAGTAACCGTCCCCGAGTTATGGTCATTTTTCCGTTTAGAAGACCTCTTTTGAAAATGGGATAGCTGTGTTGGCGGTATTGCGAGAAACATGTAGTCTCTACTTTTATAAAAATCAAGCATTGGGCTATGCTGCCTAATAAGTTTCTTGTCGCTGACTAGTTCCATTCTGGTCTCGGAAAGCATTTAAAAGTGCTGTTTCTGTTTAGTTTTTCAAATTTGAAAATGTAAAAACTTGAAACAGTTTGGTGCGATCGCTTTGAAGTTCGAAATGGTGCATTGATACACTATGGCACATGTTTGTTGCAAATTTCAGCCACTTCGGCCTGTTTGTTTTCCAACGGGAAGCTGTTTTATGCTAAAAACTGTGATTTTCACAAAAATCTAAGATGGTCGCTTTCGAACAATTTTTATTGACGTATCATGATGTCGAATCAGAAGATGAGTAAAATGCACCATCTTTCAAAAATTCGTAATTTTTCGTCAATCGGGTCTCCGTTTTTTTGGTCACTTTGATGCTTTTGAAAACAACTTTTTACCCGATTTCGCACTTGAATTGCGATGTTCTGGAATGTTCTGTAACTTCATAACTAACTTATTTTTTGGCCCGATGCCTCACGACTGTGTCGCAAAAAACTCTGTAGCTCTATCTATAACGGTTCTTGAGAAAAAGTTGACCGAGTTTGGCAAGGTTTGCGTGAAAAAAGTAAAAAAAATAAAACCAGGCAGAACAATAAAATTTTAGATTCTCTAAAATATTAATTATGGAAATGACGTCTTTTGCATCTATTGTCTACCAAAATAAAAAACCATTGCTCTACACAAACACATATATTCCACACATACACAAAAAATCTATTCCGCTCATAAGCACACAAGAATATAGTCATAATAAAATAGATACATTTACACTGCAAATGCGCACAGCCATAAGTTGCAATTTTCTCATAATCAAGCATAAAATCAGTTTGGATGGCATTATGTCTGATAGCCATCACATAGTGTTGACTGGCAGTTGCACTGCTCAAACAGAAAACACGCTGCAGATTACATAATTCCGATCCAATTACGTTCCCAGAGCAAGTTGAGGCTGTTTCATTACTAAACTTGCAAACAATCATCTGCTAAACCAATAAAGCACTGACAGTCTCATCAGTTATGCAGCTCTTACTGCTAATGTGGTGAAGGGTAGTAATTGATGAGAGAAGCTACACTGCAGTTCCAGCATAACACCTACATAACAAACATAACACCGGCATAAAAAACATAACACCGACATAACAAACATAACACTGACATCAAAAGATTACTAACTATTACTGTCAGAGATGTAAAAGCATACATCCGTAACTATTAGTGTACTCATACAAGCATTTACACAAAAACACGTTGACAAGTAACTGTTCAAAAGTATATGAACACTTACTTGTACAGATACTTAAATACATACTTTATACAAACGTTTACAAACATATATATGCAGCATTCTGCATGAAAGCACACATTTGTACATGCATACAACTGTATTGAAGGGATATATAAGTTATCATACACTGGGCGATGAATGGATGAGAGCATGAAATCTATTATAATTGCTTGGAGGTGGGGCGGGGGAATGCGCTACTGTAGTCTCCCTAAATTAACTCTCTTACATACACATACACACAGTCATCAAGAAGCCAAGCCCACCATCGGAAGCATAGATAGAGGCATAGGTCAATGATGTGCAATAGCAATTAAAACCACATGGTTGGTCAGGATTGTGGTGGAGTATATAATGCTCACAATAGCAGCCTACTGCCTTCAAGTGTTGACTTTACTATTGAAATATATCCCCGCCCCTCTTTATCTAAACGACTGTTTCTACACTTGACCGGCGTTCAGTCATGCCAATGATAAAGCAACTTGTGCTAATAAACCACTTTTTACTAAAACAAAGCTGCAGTTGATAAGCCTTCGTTGATGAAAATCACAGTGCAATACTATGGATGAGTTATTAAGTTGTAAATGAAAAATTACGATTGGAAAAATTAGTTGGTAAAATAATTATACGTTTTTAAATTTCTCATTAGTGTATTACAGTTTTATAGACTAAATAAAGTAACCAAAAACTTGTTTTAATTCTATTTCTAATAAAAAAAAATGTATACAATAAATTTTGTATTAAAAATATTTCTAAAAGACTTTATAAACCGATATATTTTGTTATGGCAATCATTGTAAACACTAAACTGGAATCAAGAGAGGGTGTCGTCATTGCACAAAAAATTCAGCAAAACCTGGGCTTCTACCTATACCTCAATAATGCACACGGTCACATTTGGAATGCATTGATGTCCGTCCTTGTGCATATATACACATGATTGTACATACAAATTTATGCCCATATAAATATGTGAGTTCATGCATGTGGGCACATGTGCACACATTTTGAAATTATCTGTAACTATCTTTTGTGTTAGAACAGGTCTTTATTAGTCAGCAGAGACAAACTGACCAAAGAATCTAGTGCAGCAACTAGACTATGAAAGGTGTGCAATAGTAATTAAAACCAAATGCTAATGACAAAAACGGCAAGTTAGCCCCCAACCCCCAGCATTATGAGTATTTGAAAGCAATGCATGTCCATATATGTGCTATGTCTATGTAACAGTAAATTATTGTTTACAACCATGCAGCCAACCATGTGTGTGATTCAACTCAATTAAATTTGAAATATATATTTACATGCATTTAGTTCATATTATATACAACCATCCATAGGTAAAAACATGCCTACAAGCCTTTTTACGTTTTGTCCTAATTTGGTAGTACCTAACGATTAGGATAACGCCTCAGTTCTATTGTGTTTGTTTACAACCTGCATTTATAAATCATCATTTTTACCTAACAGCATGCAGCGTCATGAACAACTGGTAGAGATTCTTTTTTCATTCAATCTAGCCTGCAGTTTTTTCACGAGATCGTAAAATATTGCCAAGGAGCAAAAACCTTGTTTTAGATTTGACTTTAGAAGATAATGTCCATCGTTAATCCATAGATTCAAATTCGTGTTCAAAGCTCGTAATAACATCTCAGCAGTTTACATCATGTTTAATGATTAGGTAGCTTGGCTTTTACTAAGTATCAGACTTCACTAAAACTAGGCAATCATCAGCAAATTAGCACAAATCGGTTTAGAGAGTGAATTGATCACGTCAGTTGACTTAATTGAATTTAATAGTAGAAACATGTATATTTTTGAGAAATTAAATTGTAAATTTGTACATGTTGGCCTGAAAAGTAACGAGCTGGCTGCTTTGCGGGTATAGATGAGGCGATTGCTTAGAAGCAAAGTCAGTAATTTAGTTTATCAGTTCAGAAGGTCAATAGCTGAGATGAATGCAAATCAAACATGGGTGTGGTACAGAAAAATTTTGTCAAACATACTGACGCTAGATGTAAAAGGATAATGTGAAAACAATGTTTACCTTGAGTTATCTCAATGTCTCGTTTTTGCTCGATTGAAAACTAAATTTATGTGTGCAATAGATGCTAGGGAGACAATGTTAATTTTAGGGAATTTTCAGAGATTTTTGAAGATTAGAAAAAAATGTTGTACCTAAAAATCAGGTGAGTCCCTTACAAACCAAGTGACATGACAGGTATGAAACCAATCGCTTCACCAAAGACAAGGATTAATAAATTAGTACACACAAATGTTCATCAATGTAAGCACGTGCTTTTTGCCTTGAAAAAATACCAGGTTGTTATAGTTATCAATTGAACTGACAAATTTCCCAAAAGAAAACAGATATCGAAACAATAAAACTGTTAATCCTACACATGAGAGTCGTGCTAAAATGTATTTTGTTCACTTTCATCTGCAAGTTACTGACTGTAAAAATACCCTAACACACTTAGGAGGCCCACTTGGCTGTTTTTTCATTTCGGAGCCCGAATTTTACTGAAGAAGCACATTGTGGGGGAAAACTGAATCTGCTCATCATCATTAACAGAGCCTAAAGTCAACACAGCAACCTACCCAGCAACTGCTGCAACGTATTAACATTTCACTACTAACAATCAAAAATTAGTCCTTAAGGCCTAATATTTTCATATAAAATTGATAAATGCAAACTCAGCTGAAACCATCAATCTGGCCGATTCACTTTCACTTTAGCTAATTTAGGCATCACAACTTATGACTGTTGACAACTGTTATGATGGCTCAAAAGTGCACTCTATGCACAGTATGAAGAGAAATGGTAAAAATTTTGTCACTATACGACTCACCAACCCGAAGCATCTCAACCTTCTGTTGCTTCAACCAAAAGGGAGCCTACTGCTCTACTGCTCGATATTGAAGTGAAGTTTTCACTCACTTTGAAACCCCGGGGTTTTATTTAATTTAGTATTATTCATTGTATTTTATATCCAACAAACATTGTTTATGTTTGCTTGTAGCAAAGTATAATGTATGTGAAACACTAGAAGTCGTGTTCACAATTTCCTTGATAACATATAGGTATCCCTTGAAAAAGGTGATATAACTCCATATGCAAATTTGAGAACTAATATATGTAAAAAGACTTCATTGCATGCAGTTGTTAGAAAAAACTTGCCAACAAATAAATCTTGATGTTAATGAAGTTAATAAGGATAATCAGTAAAAAATGAAAACACTGCAAATATTTTGAGAGATAAAATAGATGAATGCCAACCATGAGATTAAAGTATCAAAACTTTTAAACTAGAGAAAAATAGCTTCAAACCAAACAGTTAGTTTTTAATTATACCTTTTAAAAAAAAAAATTTACATGGATGGTACTAGTCGACACCCACAAATATTAAAGCGGTGCAAAAAAATTAAGTGAAATTCCTGACAATCAGTCAAAGACGATTATCACGGATTAGCTAAAAATTTCAATGAATTCTGGGATCTCGATCAACTCTCGTCAATTTTTCAATTGTAGCCACATGAAAAAATGGCATGCACAAATGCCAACATCTATTTTATATGACCGATTTGAATCTGTTCAAGATACTCAGCTTTAATTTACTGCATCCAACATGCAATGTTACATTTTTATTGTGCCGATAATCTGGCAAGTTCATCTGAGCATTTTGGATTATTAAAGGCTCTGTTATTATTTGAAAATCAGTGTACATTTGTTTACATATTTCAATTGCATCATAGAAACCCATTTCAACTCATGGGTAAGAGTAGGCAACTCTTGATAGGACTGAGATTAAATTGGTGCTCGATGAGCAAACAACTCCCAATGATTCTGATATTTCTCAATCCTGAACTCGAAATAAATTTTAAATCTTCCAAAGACAGCTGTCATAACTTTGAACTATAGTAGCTAAAGACTTGGGTTATTTTCCTTACACAAGTAAATCATTTTCAACTATTTGTTAAATTTGATACACCAAGAAAATTAAAAAGCCTGCAAATGAAAGTTCTTTCAGTCAGTTTAAGTTTGCTGTATGCTATGTCACCCTAGATGTTATGCCTGGTGTCCAGATATATCTTCACTCAAATGCTTAAATAATACATTGAGAGAAGTGTTGTTTTAATGGCTTAAGAATGTTAAGTACTGATGATGGAACTTTTGGAATAATGTTAACAACACATCTTTGGGAAAAATTTGTACAAAATTAGTTTGGATGTCTTGCCCAATGTCAATATGACATCTGAAATATGGTTGCTAAAATTTTTGGACCTGATGTTTTCAATAATCATTCGTGTGAAAAAATAAAAGTGTTTGATGCTGACATTACATTAAGAGAAGGATAGCTAACTTCACATTTATGTTATTTGCTTGTCGCATGAACAACAACAAAATTAAAATGCATAAAAACACATTAAAGTGAATGCTATCTCTATTTTTCACTAACTTTAGTTTTGGACTTTTTCGAGAACAATTCAAAGCATGTTAAGTCTATGTTAAGCTTGTGTGTGAGATATATAATGTAATGAAAAAACATTAATAAAGCGTTAAGGGCAACGTAACTACACCGCGTAAAGAAAAAAAATTAGAACGGTCATTTGCACAATGTGTTATTATCAATATTTCTGGAAATCTGTTCACAAACATTTGAATAAGCTCCAGAATAACTTTATATTAGCGTTTAATGCACTCTTTATAAAACGTTATGAAAAAACATTAAAAGAATGATAAATAACTATAATGTTCTGAAAAACAAACATTAGAATGAACATTAGTACAATGCGCTATTAATGTTATTTCCAAACATCTGGTCACAAACATTCAAATAACCTCCGGAACAACGTCATATAAGCATTTTGGTACAACAATTGTTAAACGTTATGATAAAACATTCAAACAACGTTGAGGGTAACATAACTATAATGTCTAGGAAAAACCGTTAGATTGAACATTCGCACAATGTACTATTAATGTTATTTCTAGACATTTGTTCACAAACATTCAAATAACATCAGGAACAACACCATATTAACGTTTTGGTACCATGTTTATAAAACGTTATGAGAAAACGTTCAAATAACGATGAGGGTAACATAACTATAATGTTTAGGAAAAACGTTAGAGTGAACGTTTGTACAATGTACTATTAATGTTATTTCTAGACATTTGTTCACAAACGTTCAAATAACATCAGGAACAACATCATATTAACGTTTTGGTACAATGTTTATAAAACGTTATGAGAAAACGTTCAAATAACGATGAGGGTAACATAACTATAATGTTTAGGAAAAACGTTAGAGTGAACGTTTGTACAATGTACTATTAATGTTATTTCTGGACATTTGTTCACAAACGTTCAAATAACATCAGGAACAACATCATATTAACGTTTTGGTACAATGTTTATAAAAAGTTATGAGAAAACGTTCAAATAACGTTGAAGGTAACATAACTATAATGTTTAGGAAAAACGTTAGGGTGAACGTTTGTACAATGTACTATTAATGTTATTTCTAGACATTCGTTCACAAACATTCAAATAACATCAGGAACAACATCATATTAACGTTTTGGTACAATATTTATAAAACATTATGAGAAAACGTTCAAATAACGTTGAAGGTAACATAACTATAATGTTTAGGAAAAACGTTAGAGTGAACGTTTGTACAATGTACTATTAATGTTATTTCTAGACATTCGTTCACAAACATTCAAATAACGTCAAAAACAACATTATATTAACATTATTGTACGACGTTTACAGAATGTATGTACAAATGTTGTGCCAAATGTTTATATAACGTTCAATGTATGTTAATTCCAAATGTTAGCCTGGACGTTATTTTGTAATGTTTATGAAACGTCTTAAAAACGTAAGTTGCGAATGTTACATTAAGTGAACGTTAGCTAACGTTACATAGACATTATTTGCTTGTTGGGATTGTAGCACTTGGTAATCTAGCAATGAGTACAGGTTTCGGTCATTGTATTGTACAGATATAGTCATAATATACCAACTTTACTCTTCTCTCCATGCCAGTATGAGTTTCAGCTTGTTTACTACACTTGACTGCAGACTCTGAAAGTCTACCTTCATGTATTTCACAGTAAAAACAAACCTTAGTTTGATTGAAATTGGTTATCCCAGAAAGTTTGAAAATAGATCGGTTAGGCAACTGCGAGTTTCTTCTGCGTCTGTTTTTTTCACTTGTTTCAAAACATTAAGCCTAAACAAAATGTAAAGCGCTATCAGTTATCAAAAGCACGTGACTGCAGTTGAAGTGAAAAGCAATAACTTGTTTGTCAGTATTTCACCGCTGGTGTTGCGAATCTTGTAAGGAAAAAATTAGAAACAGATTGTTTACAAAACAAAGAGCAAGTTATCAAGGTTAGAAACATTTATGATAGTTCTTATTCTGTCGGTTTTAGTCAAAACATAAATCTCTTCAAACAATTTCGTCTTTCCTACTGACCTGATGGGTCAAGATGAGTTTGCTGCCTATTAAACAACTGCTGTTGCATTTAATGAGTTACGCTTTCAAGTAAGAGTGGTAGTATCTAAGTATGCAAGTTATCTAAGTTTTGGAGTGCAGTGTAATTCAGTTTGCAACCACATAAAGAGTTAAAAGCATTTTCAGATAAAAACTTAACAAAAAAACTTCCCTTCTCTGTGATTTTTGCCTCCCCTCAGCAACGAAAAGAGCATTTCATCCACTTGTGAATGCCTGCACTCGCCTTGCACCTTTCACTACATCCACTTGAAGTATTGCAATATATAATGCTGAGTGTTCCACAAATACATCAACCGGTGCAGAATGTACTTTTTCAAAAAAATGTAATGGTTACACCTGTTTTTACACAACATTCAAATCTCATTGTAATCTTGTATGCAGCTGTTTCGGCGTCATCGAGTCGGCTGGTTGAAATCATTAAGAGCAAACAGGTTTTGAAAAGATTCGCTTGTTTTGAAGTATGTATGCGTTAGCTTGTAAGAGATACCATTGGTCAATAAGTGCGCACTTGTTTAATGGACCGTATGTGTTGAGAGTCAAAGTGTATTCCTTATGTTTATTGAACAACTCGTGGTTGTCTTCTCTTTAGAGTAGCAAGGAATTCTTTATGAAAAATGGATATCCGACTTGTAGCACTTGGTAATCTAGCAATGAGTACAGGTTTCGGTCATTGTATTGTACAGATATAGTCATAATATACCAACTTTACTCTTCTCTCCATGCCAGTATGAGTTTCAGCTTGTTTACTACACTTGACTGCAGATTCTGAAAGTCTACCTTCATGTACAGTGTACTCCTGATATATCGACTCCTGTTATATCGAAAATCCGGGTATATCAAACAAACTGCATCAGTCCCAGCTGAATGCATTGTAATTACCTACTCCTATATCGAATGATTTCTTACATATCGAACAAAAAAAAATCCTCATCTGGCATGAGCCCAAGTAAAAAGTGTCCTACTTCGACCGAAGCATGCGATAGTAGAAAATAAAATTGCAGTATTAAACACTCAGAATAGTTTTCACGGGGGCTGCCATCTTGGAATATGAATGTCAAGGTCTATCATTCCAATTAAACACTCTGTCTCGGTGGTATAGTTCCGGTAGGTCGACCCCATATTATTATTGTTGTGATACTGACAATAACTGGTCCCTATTGTAGCTAGAGAGCATGGCCAGGCTATCCTTATTTAGTCTGCACCTGTTGTTGTTGACTTTATTCAAAATAATGTGGGGAGAGACATATCTATCTATAACATTACTATTGTCACTATGTGAATTGAGAGCAATAATCAAGTAAGGAGTCCGGAAATCTTCAAGCTCAAGAAGAAGTACACTACTGACTACTGCTACTAATTTTAACTAGAATACTAAAAGTTTTAATTATTTGTTTTAGTAAAACAAATAATAATAATTAATTGATACACACACTCACTGCTTATTATTATTTATTTATTATCATTATTACTACTTCTTAAAAATTTATTATTTATTATCCTATTAATAATAATGATTATAATGCTGTTATTTTTTTAGAGACCCATTATTATAATTATTTATTATTGTTATAACAAATGATGATTTTGTTAATAATTATTAATAATAATAACAATGACAATATCATCAACAACAATAAATAATATCATAAATAAATTAAATAATAAGTAACAGGTAGTAGCTGTTACGTTTGTTGTCATAGGTGGTTAGAAGTAATGAAACCAACTTAGTCTAACAGTAACTTAACTAGCACAATAATATACAACAACATGTGCTACTACTACCTACATCATCATTGCATAATTGTTGTAATTCTCAGCTTCAACACCATTAATTATTTAATTAATTAATAATTACTAAAACCCACAATCACAAAAGACAAAATGCTTAATATCCGAGCTTAAATACATGTAATAGTGACTTATTATGTGTACATAAAAAAGTTCGACGGTCATGATTTTATATATCAAACATCTCATATATCAAACAAAATTTTATGGTCCCCTCGGGTTTGATATATCAGGAGTACACTGTATTTCACAGTAAAAACAAACCTTTGTTTGATTGACATTGGTTATCCAAGAAAGTTTGAAAATAGATCGGTTAGGCAACTGCGAGTTTCTTCTGCATCTGTTTTTTTCACTTGTTTAAAAACATTAAGCCTAAAAAAAATGTAAAGCGCTATCAGTTATCAAAAGCACGTAACTGCAGTTGAAGTGAAAAGCAATAACTTGTTTGTCGGTATTTCACCGCTGGTGTTGCCAATCTCGTAAGGAAAAAATTAGAAACAGATTGTTTACAAAACAATGAGCAAGTTATCAAGGTTAGAAACTTGTAAGATAGTTCTGATTCTGTCGGTTTTGGTCAAAACATACATCTCCTCAAACAATTTTGTCTTTCCTACTGACCTGATGGGTCAAGAAGAGTCCGCTGCGTATTAATCAACTGCTGTTGCACTCAATGAGTTACGCTTTCGATTGAGAGTGGTGGTATCTAAGTATGCAAGTTATCTAAGTTTTGGGATGCAGTGTAAATCAGTTTGCAACCAAATAAAGAGTAAAAAGCATTTTCAGATAAAAACTTAACAAAAAAACCTCCCTTCTTCGTGATTTTTGCCTCCCCTCAGCAACGAAAAGAGCATTTCATCCACATGTGAAGGCCTGCATTCGCATTGCACCTTTCACTACATCCACTTGAAGTATTGCAATATATAATGCTGAGTGTTCCACTAATACATCAACCGGTGCAGAATGTCCTTTTTCAAAAAAATGAAATGGTTTCACCTGTTTTTACACAACATTCAAATCTTATTGTAATCTTGTATGCAGCTGTTTCGGAGTCATCGAGTCGGTTAGTTGAAATCATTAAGAGCAAACGGATTTTGAAAAAATTCACTGGTTTCGAGGTAGGTATCCTTTAGCTTGTAAGAGATACCATTGGTCAATAAGTGCGCACTTTTTTAATGGACCCTATGTGTTCAGAGTCAAAGTGTATTCCTTATGTTTATTGAACAACTCGTGGTTGTCTTCTCTTTAGGGTCGCCAGGAATTCTTTATGAAAAATGGATATCCGACTTGTAGCACTTGGTAATCTAGCACGGAGTACAGGTTTCGGTCTTTGTATTGTACAGATATAGTCATAATATACCAACTTTACTCTTCTCTCCAAGCCAGTATGAGTTTCAGCTTGTTTATTACACTTGACTGCAGATTCTGAATGTCTACCTTCATGTAAATCACAGTAAAAACAAACCTTAGTTTGATTGAGATTGGTTATACCAGAAACTTTGAAAATAGATCGGTTAGGCAACTGCGAGTTTCTTCTGCATCTGTTTTTTCTACTTGTTTTCCAACATTAAGCCTAAAAAAAATGTAAAGCGGTTTCAGTTATCAAAAGCACGTAACTGCAGTTAAAGTGAAAAGCAGTAACTTGTTTGTCAGTATTTCACCGCTGGTGTTGCGAATCTCGTAAGGAAAAAATTAGAAACAGATTGTTTACAAAACAAAGAGCAAGTTATCAAGGTTAGAAACATTTATGATAGTTCTTATTCTGTCGGTTTTGGTCAAAACATATATCTCTTCAAACAATTTCGTCTTTCCTACTGACCTGATGGGTCAAGAAGAGTTTGCTGCCTATTAAACAACTGCTGTTGCATTTAATGAGTTACGCTATCAAGTAAGAGTGGTGGTATCTAAGTATGCAAGTAATCTAAGTTTTGGAGTGCAGTGTAATTCAGTTTGCAACCACATAAAGAGTTAAAAGCATTTTCAGATAAAAACTTATCAAAAAAACCTCCCTTCTCTGTGATTTTTGCCTCCCCTCAGCAACGAAAAGAGCATTTCATCCACTTGTGAATGCCTGCACTCGCCTTGCACCTTTCACCACATCCACTTGAAGTATTGCAATATATAATGCTGAGTGTTCCACAAATACATCAACCGGTGCAGAATGTACTTTTTCAAAAAAATGTAATGGTTACACCCGTTTTTACACAACATTCAAATCTTATTGTAATCTTGTATGCAGCTGTTTCGGCGTCATCGAGTCGGCTAGTTGAAATCATTAAGAGCAAACAGATTTTGAAAAACTTCACTTGTTTCGATGTAGGTAAGCGTTAGCTTGTAAGAGATACCATTGGTCAATAAGTGCGCACTTTTTTACTGGACCCTATGTGTTCAGAGTCAAAGTGTATTCCTTATGTTTATTGAACAACTCGTGGTTGTCTTCTCTTTAGGGTCGCAAGGAATTCGTTATGAAAAATGGATATCCGACTTGTAGCACTTGGTAATCTAGCAATGAGTACAGGTTTCGGTCTTTGTATTGTACAGATATAGTCATAACATACCAACTTTACTCTTCTCTCCATGCCAGTATGAGTTTCAGCTTGTTTACTACACTTGACTGCAGATTCTGAAAGTCTACCTTCATGTATTTCACAGTAAAAACAAACCTTAGTTTGATTGAGATTGATTACACCATAAACTTTGAAGATAGATCGGTTAGGCAACTGCGAGTTTCTTCTGCATCTGTTTTTTTCACTTGTTTTAAAACATTAAGCCTAAACAAAATGTAAAGCGCTATCAGTTATCAAAAGCACGTAACTGCAGTTGAAGTGAAAAGCAGTAACTTGTTTGTCAGTATTTCACCGCTGTTGTTGCGAATCTCGTAAGGAAAAAATTAGAAGCAGATTGTCTACAAAACAAAGAGCAATTTATCAAGGTAAGAAACTTTTAAGATAGTTCTGATTCTGTCGGTTTTGGTCAAAACATACATCTCTTCAAACAATTTCGTCATTCCTACTGACCTGATGAGTCGAGAAGAGCCCGCTGCATATTAAACAACTGCTGTTGCTTTTAATGAGTTACGCTTTCGAGTGAGAGTGGTGGTATCTAAGTACGCAAGTTATCTAAGTTTTGGAATACAGTGTAAATCAGTTTGCAACCACATAACGAGTTAAAAGCATTTTCAGATAAAAACTTAAAAAAAAAACCTCCCTTCTCCGTGATTTTTGCCTCCCCTCATCAACGAAAAGAGCATTCCATTCACTTGTGAATGCCTGCATTCGCCTTGCACCTTTCACTAGATCCACTTGAAGTATTGCAATATATAATGCTGAGTGTTCCACTAATACATCAACCGGTGCAAAATGTGCTTTTTCAAAAAATCGAAATGGTTACACCCGTTGTTACAGAACATTCTACTCTTATTGTCTTCTTGTATGCAGCTGTTTCGGCGTCATCGAGTCGGTTAGTTGAAATCATTAGGAGCAAACAGATTTTGAAAAAATTCACTGGTTTCGAGGTAGGTATGCGTTAGCTTGTAAGAGATACCATTGGTCAATAAGTGCGCACTTTTTTAATGGACCCTATGTGTTGAGAGTCAAAGTGTATTCCTTATGTTTATTGAACAACTCGTGGTTGTCTTCTCTTTAGGGTCGCAAGGAATCCTTTATGAAAAATGGATATCCGACTTGTAGCACTTGGTAATCTTGCACGGAGTACAGGTTTCGGTCTTTGTATTGTACAGATATAGTCATAATATACCAACTTTACTCTTCTCTCCAAGCCAGTATGAGCTTCAGCTTGTTTATTACACTTGACTGCAGATTCTGAAAGTCTACCTTCATGTATTTCACAGTAAAAACAAACCTTAATTTGATTGAGATTGGTTATACCAGAAACTTTGAAGATAGATCGGTTAGGCAACTGTGAGTTTCTTCGCCATCTGTTTTTTTCACTTGTTTACCAACATTAAGCCTAAAAAAAATGTAAAGCGCTATCAGTTATCAAAAGCACGTAACTGCAGTTGAAGTGAAAAGCAGTAACTTGTTTGTCAGCATTTCACCACTGGTGTTGCGAATCTCGTAAGGAAAAAATTAGAAACAGATTGTTTACAAAACAAAGATCAAGTTATCAAGGTTAGAAACTTTTAAGATAGTTCTGATTCTGTCGGTTTTGGTCAAAACGTACATCTCTTCAAACAATTTCTTCTTTCCTACTGACCTGATTGGTCAAGAAGAGTCCGCTGCGTATTAAACAACTGCTGTTGCATTTAATGAGTTACGCTTTCGAGTGAGAGTGGTGGTATCTAGGTATGCAAGTAATCTAAGTTTTGGAATGCAGTGTAAACCAGTTTGCAACCACATAAAGAGTTAAAAGAATTTTCAGATAAAAACTTAACAAAAAAGCATCCCTTCTCCGTGATTTTTGCCTCCCTTCAGGAACGAAAAGAGCATTTCATCCACTTGTGAATGCCTGCATTCGCCTTGCACCTTTCACTACATCCACTTGAAGTATTGCAATATATAATGCTGAGTGTTCCATTAATACATCAACCGGTGCAGAATGTGCTTTTTCAAAAAAATGAAATGGTTACACCCGTTTTTACAGAACATTCTACTCTTATTGTAATCTTGTATGCAGCTGTTTTGGCGTCATCGAGTCGGCTAGTTGAATTCATTAAGATCAAACAGGTTTTGAAAACATTCACTTGTTTCGAGGTACGTATGCGTTAGCTTGTAAGAGATACCATTGGTCAATAAGTGCGCACTTTTTTAATGGACCGTATGTGTTGAGAGTCAAAGTGAATTCCTTATGTTAATTGAACAACTCGTGGTTGTCTTCTCTTTAGAGTAGCAAGGAATTCTTTATGAAAAATGGATACCCGACTTGTAGCACTTGGTAATCTAGTACGGAGTATAGGTTTCGGTCTTGGTATTGTACAGATATAGTCATAATATGTCAACTTTACTCTTCTCTCCAAGCCAGTATGAGTTTCAGCTTGTTTACTACACTTCACTGCAGATTCTGAAAGTCTACCTTCATGTATTTCACAGTAAAAACAAACCTTAGTTTTATTGAGATTGGTTCTACCAGAAACTTTGAAGATAGATCGGTGAGGCAA
>CALYOO010000546.1:0-23000 GCA_945261195.1 Cryptosula pallasiana
ATATATTATACTGTGCAGGATTTCACTGTGGGGGTGTGAGGTGGTAGCTCGGCCTACCTGCACAACCTCCCGAACTGTAATGGCAACTGTGTCTAATGCTCTAGCAATACAATCCTTCCACAGGTCGACTTAGTAGGCTGAGGAATGGTGACTAACCATCTCAGTTACTAGTGAGCTGCCGATTGCGTTAGCTGTTGTCTGTGTGTATAGCAAGTTCGAACTTTGAAGGGCAAACTAGTCAAACTAGGTTCGGCCAGCAGAGGTTCGGCTGTCTTGTTTCAGTGCTGTGCAGAGGTCGAACATTGAAGGCGAAGTTAGTCAAAGCTAAGTTCGGCCAGCAGAGGTCCAGACTGATCTGCCTATATATTACTACTCGAGTAATGGTGCGCAGTGAAGTTATTTGTTAGAACAAAGAAACTTCTGAGAGTGTGCAAGCTGACTCTGACTTTATTAACCATGGCATCAGTATTTATAAGAATAGTTATGTAATACAAAATTGACAGACAAAGGAAGCCACACCTAGCACAGCCAATTGGCTAGAGTGTGCCAATACAAATACAGTAGGTGTGACTAGAATAATTGCATGAGTGATTGGCCAGAATGGGCTAATGGCAAACAGTGGGTGTAGCTAGGATAAATGCATGAGTGATTAGCACATGGTAAACATATACGATTGAATGTTAAGTAAAGTAATGATAAATGTGCATAGAACAAATGTCTTTAGAACGTAAGCATAGAACTATACCATGTAGTAGGCTTAGACAGTATGTAGAATGTAACTTAGTGTGTAGTAGATAATATAAGATGGCGCCGGTCCTTCGCAATACAATATTAGATATCAATTCAACAATGTCCCATTTTTATTTATACCTCAGAATTTTATCACTAAATTTCAGAAAAAGTATTTTTTTTTGTGTTGTGAAGTAGGGCAAATGCGTGTGGGGTAGATTGTTTGAGTTTCATCCTCAATGCATGGCAGTTTTCAACGGGCCTGTTGACAGACAGGTCGTATTATTCAGCACACCAGACTGGGCATTGGCAGTTTCAGTAGTATCATCATGAGAACGATCAGCGTGGAAGCTGGTGTGTATGTCTGTTTAATGATAAAATGTCATGGTTCTCATTTTAGTGAGAAGCATGACTCTCTGCCATATTTAGAACCCGTTGACCCAGCACATCAGGTTTTGATGGAGCACCTGCATAGTGGACATTTTCTCAAGCAGCTGAGCATGACAACCCATGGTCAACACACTGGAAAACTGGAGAATTTCCACTCCATGCTTCTAACATGTGTCTAAAGGATAGACTTCGTCCCTGCAAGCTACACAGGAAGGATTCAATTGGTCGTTATTGATCACCACGAGAATGCCCACAGAGAATGTTTGAAAGGTGAGTGGGCTATCACATGACTGCTGTAATGTAATAAAAGATCATAATTACATTCGTGCCAATGGGACAGCAGTACAATTTGAGGCCCTGTTTGATCAGAACTGAAATAACCACAAAAGCATTTTTATAGGTGCCAATGTGTGTATGGTTCTGTTGGGTACTTTGTGTAACACAGTCAATTTTTAAAAACCAGGTAAAATCAACTTGTTACAGAAATTGATCCTAAAATTTAAAGCCTGGTTCACATACATCATAGATGGCTCGCAAGTGATCGCTGATCCCTCGTGCGACGGATTCGCGATACATGTTCACATAAACTTGGCAAATCCACGATCGCAAAAGGTATAATCACTCTCTTGATTGGGAGGTGATAAAATCTCGAAACACGTCTTCACTGACCAACGACTATATACATACTAAATCAATTATCGTTGTTCAATTACATCAATAATTTATTATTTTTACCAGTTATAAAAAATTTATTACATTTTTGCTCATATTATCATTAAATGTTATTCCATATTTTTTATTTAAATTTTGAACTGTTGTTCAATGGTGCATTATCATTTTTTACCATCTCTTGATATAAAATTTTGAACCTCAATTTCTCAATAATAATATGCTAATTATGCTATTATATAAAAATTTAATGAAAATATATATATTTGTACATTTAAATCAATTTTCACAATATTTCACTCAGAAAATTGATAATAAATAATAATCAATATTTATAATTAAACAATAATAGTTTTATTATTTTTTATACTTTTTGATGACAGTCATTTTTACATTAGTAACCTTGACCTGAATGTTGTTTTTGAAAAAGAAAGTAAGAAAATTTACTCTCTATCATACCACGGTCGCACGAAAGTTTGTTTAGCTGAACTTTTCTACGAGTCTCTATGACGTCTTACGAGTCACAGGAAATCCAGGCTCACATACATTGCAGATCCGTCGCACGAGGGATCCGCGATCACTTGCGAGCCATCTACGATGTATGTGAACCAGGCTTAACGAATCAAAATTGAGATATCAACTAACTGAGATTTTTACAGAGATCGATGGAACTCCCAAGCTGAGACTAAGTTGGTCAAAGGCTGCCAAGGACTATCGATGGTTCAAGATATACCCGCCTAAGACGAACACATTTAAAGAAACCATTCTGGCAGATATTATCAGGCGAGCAGCCCAGCCACCACTCTTAACCAGAAGTCGGACGAGTGAGTTCTATAACACTTCACTCATAGCAAAAATATCATTGGGCCAGTGTCAATTATTCAGGAAAAAGATGACCCAAAGCCACTGGATGGCCAAATTACTGAGCACTTGAGTTACATTTTGACTTGCCTTGTAGTATTTTGTCAGGCAAATATTAGTGGTTTGTAAAATTTATGCTTTGTCGAGGATATTGTTTGGCTGAAGACAGGCAATGATTTTAGGATGTCAGTTGTTAGATTATTTCATATTTGTTATTGATTTTAGTATACTGGTGTGAGGATCTCAAAAGGGAGATAGAAGCCACAGGACTTACAGAAATCAAAAGCAGACTATTTGGAATACAAGCGCTTCTGATGAGAATCACCAAGTTGTAGACATGCTGCTATTCCCATTTGTTGAATTTTTAATTTGCAAGATTTTGCATTGCTAACTAATGTTGCATGTTTGTAAATGCAAAGCTGAAGGCTAGATAAAAGATATATTCCAAAGATTATCATGCTGCGCCTGGGCCTCACATGTAGGGAAAGTAAGAAGAGAGTTCATATCACGTATATAATGCAAATTTTGCATATCACTAGAATATCTTTTTACACCATGTGGAAGACAACTTCATACTTGACGAGTTGAGAACCTGAAATGCTTGTACAACAGTGACCAGTGGGTGTGTTCGGCAGCATTTTTTTATTATAGACAAAAAATTTTTTTAATATAACCAACATATAATAAAATTTTGTAGTACATATGTAATATTGCATCTCTGTATTTCAATAAGATCCGAGTCCGGTCAGCACACATCATTTGTTCAGTCTCCTTGAAATGACTCTCTCAACTGAAGGATCTCGTCAGATGATCACGATAAGCATAACTCGTCCTATGGATTCAGCGCCGTCCGAGATGAAAGTTTCATGGAACCAGAATCTTCCAGTTTCCTACAAAATAGAAATTAGCCACTGCATGTTACGATATGCGCTTACTCCATCATATTTTGAAGGTTTTTTTTTGTAAGGACTTGAAATCTCCAGGACCAACAACCGTACAAAAAGTCTTGGTTGATGTGGAGCACACACATGAACAGTGGCTCTTTACACAAAAAGTAGTGAGTACCTCAACTGCAGGTTGCATTTTCTTTCATTTGTGTGGGGGGTAAATTTGTTAATCAGGTAGTCGAATTTGACGATGATAAAATAGTAATGGCTTGTACGAGATAATTTTTTGTTTACCGAAAACTTTTAACAATGGGAATCTAAGAACTTACACCAAAATTCACCCTCGGTTCCATCAACATCAATCTCGTGTCCTGTCTCCTCATCCACGCGTTTAAACCCCACATACACACCGTTCTCTTCTGGGTACAGCTCCCGAATTCTCAAAACCACACATGATGGAACCACGTTTCTAATGTGCTTGCCCAGGTAGCCGTAGATGTAGTTCACATAAGATCTGCAACAAAAGCGGATATTTACTTCTGCTGATTGCTATTTCCAGCAATACCGTGATACCTCACTTATAGATTAATCCAATAAGTAGAGGTTAATCCATCATGCAGAAAAAATTGCAATGATATGAAAGCTCAAAATATTTTTTTATTTTGGGGATTTTTACGATTAGAATTTTCTGCAATGTTTCTGTCTCTGGCCATGCTAAAAGAAACCTGCGATGCACCTATTTATTGTTTTGTATGAAGTCTGCGAAGAAAAGTTGAATTTAGGCATGACTTGAATCGTTTTCCAATTTAAATCGTGACCAAGAAATAAAATTAGATCACTCGATTAATTTCAATAATTGTGGGGGAAACGTTACAAATATAACACTTTTGAGCAAATGACATAACTATTAATGGGGCACTCAACATCTTTTATGCTATAGTAATCCGTTCTTGTCATACCTTCTCACCTATAGGCATGATAGCGACCGTTGCCTGTTGTCATATGCCGAAAGTTGAGTGTATCGCCACTGTGACCATAATGTCTCATCTGGTCAATCCATCTGCATCGGCAGTTGACAGCCGATATCACATGTTGAATCTCATCACACTTCAAACATTGACCGGATTCATGTCCCTTGATATGTGTGTTGTGCTAGGGGACATCTGCGCAGAACCTGGACTCCAGTCGAGTAGGCATTTCTTGGCAGTTGCAACCACACCTGTAGTAGATACATATTATAAATTATATACATATATTGATGAAATGGGAGCTGGTCAAAAGCAAGGGATTCAAAGTACATCACAAGAAATATTGTGAGCTGATAAGTTGTGGAGCTAGTGACACTTCATTATCAAAAAGAGTTTGACATAGCTATACTTCTGTTGTTTCATAGCTTTAGGAGCTCAGTAAAAAATCGAAACACAAAGCAGGAACATTGGTGACTGATGTTTAGTTTACAAAAATCATTGGTTAATAAAATTGGTCACTGGCAGGTACAGGTAGATTTTTTGGAGAGCTAATACCGTTATCTGAGCATAACAAATGTGAGCTATGAAGTGGTGTTAATTGCAGATATATTATCTGTTTGTGGGTATTACAGAACGCAAAGTGCTGAGGACAGAGTAAATTTGATTTACGAAAGTTATTTTAAAAAGAAGCGAGCTTGTTTGATATCTTCTGTTATTGATGATGATATCAATGCAGCTTCTGCCTAGCAAAATCATCAACAATAACATAATGTCAGTTATAAACATTCATCATCTTTAAACCTGGGAACTGGTAATAATAATAGTTGATCGCTAACTTGAGTTTGATTGATAATGTCACACTCACAGAAGCATAATTTTTCTCTGAGTTTATGATAAAATATTATTCTAAAATAATAATAATATCATAAATTATTAATATTTGACGGTATAATTATTAATAGTAATATTCAAGCTTTAAACCCCTCTTACTCCTTGATTATAATTTGTTTATTTATTGAGATTATTATCTAAAATTATATAATCTCAACAGCAAAAATAGCTTGTTGATCTGAAAAGAATAACAACATCAGTGGTAACGATAATAATAATATAATAGGAAGCTCAAATCAAAGGAAAAACATGCATTGCTTGCTGTTATTATTATTATTATTATATATATATATATATATATATATATATATATATATATATATTATATTTACTTAGAGTAAACAATAAATAATAATCAGTGGTGGTTTGATGATCATCAATGATGATGACTCCATAACATTATCATTTATTATTATTATTATTATTAGTACTACTACTACTAAATATTTTTTTATAATAATAAATAATAATATTAAACTTAAAAAAATAATAATAATTAAAGCTTTTTTTTGGTGTGAGTCCTTCCTTCCTGCTAAAGTCATAATAATGCATAGAAGAATACCCGACCTGTTCCATCGTTAGTTTTAGGAGGCTTTCCCAATTCCCAGCCGTGTTTTCTCCCATCCTTAGTTGGTGCATTCAGATAAGGTGTAGTGTGAGTAGACAGTCAAAAGCTTTTACATGTAAAATACTTTGCAGTTTCTGGAACATGGATTGCGTAGGTGGCAAAAACAAACATTTTAAACCGGAAACACTATGTCCCCGGATACACCTCTACGCATTGTGGATCTGATAAAAAGTTTTCTAACCGCAACAAAAAGGGGACAACTCCGTGTTTTTATGCAAAAAATAGACCTTAGAAAAATAGCTATAGCTCTGGTTTCAGGCAATGTAGGTGGCTAAATCTTTCTGTGTCAGTAGTCAAGATGTGAGGGTATCTACATATAAAATTATAATTTGCTAAGCCATCATTGAAGCAGAGATAACTTCCATTGAAAATGCCCTTCAAAACTGAACTGGTCCTTTAACTAACACAATAATATACAGCAACATCATGTGCCGCTACTACTACCTACATCATCATTGAATAATTGTTGTAATTTTCAGCTTCAACACCATTACTTTTAATTAATTATTAATTAACTAAAGACAACAATCACAAAAGCCAAAATGCTTAATATCCTAGCTTAAATACATGTAATACTAACTTATTATGTATACAAGAAAAAGTCCGACGGTCATGATTTTATATATCAAACATCTCATATATCAAACAAAATTTTATGGTCCCCTCGGGTTTGATATATCAGGAGTACACTGTACTATGATACGAAACTCGATGATAAGAGTGCTACAGACAAATACAAGCGGGTCAGATTAGGCTCCGCCCACTTTCCGAATGTCATTTGCTGTATTGACATACTGGTTGTATTGTATATACAGCATGAGTTGGTGTATTTTAGCTGGTAGACAAGCTGACATACTGGTTGTATTGTACAGTATGAGTTGGTGTATTTTAGCGAGTAGACAAGCTGACATACTGGTTGTATTGTACAGTATGAGTTGGTGTATTTTAGCAGGTAGACAAGCTGACATACTGGTTGTATTGTACAGTATGAGTTGTTGTATTTTCGCAGGTAGACAAGCTGACATACTGGTTGTCTTGTACAGTATGAGTTGGTGTATTTTAGCAAGTAAACAAGTTGACACACTGGTTGTATTGTACAGTATGAGTTGGTGTATTTTAGCAGGTAGACAAGCTGACATACTGGTTGTATTGTACAGTATGAGTTGTTGTATTTTCGCAGGTAGACAAGCTGACATACTGGTTGTATTGTACAGTATAAGTTGGTGTACTCTATAAACAAACTAGAAATATACATGAATGTCCACATATTGATGCCCTAATAATTTAAAATTTCAGCAACCGCGCATCATCTATTGCTGGTTTTGGAGACAATGGCCCGTCTACCTAAAACCGAACAGTTTACTCTGCAGTTCATGACAATTTACTTCACTGTTTAGATGAGTACTAGTTTATAACAGCACCGAGTTCTGAACCCTTTTACTTACTTACAGGCATGTTCAAATAAAATGTAGCGCTTCTCTAGAAATTAATCATCTAACTGCATATAACTTTTACAGGAATAGATACATTCATAAATAAAATTGTTCCCTGTATGTAGCTTGGCGTCCCAATTATGACATGTTATGAAAATATACAGTCAATAATCTAAACTATTCCTCAAACATTCAGCTGTGTTTTGCTGCCTGAAGTTTTTTGACTTACACGTTAGTAGTCACAGCATAAAAATCCTGAAAAATTCTAGTCTGGACACAAGTTACAAGTATTTTAAATGACAAAACTTACCTGTTTGCATGGCTCTGCATGGTCAGTCTTTTACCCGGGGTAAAACATCAGTTGCTTGAAAGACCTTATTTCAAACTCTTTAGATTGTCCGATATTAGCGGTGAAGCTTCAAAATGTTCCTGAATCAAAAAATATTTTGTTTTATAACAATCATAGAAAAATGAATACAAAGTGACGATTTCACTTGACTGTAAATAAATGAACAAATAATGAATGCAAATCAAGTGCCGTAACATGATAATTATTCCAATTAGTTCAAATAAAAAAGCACAACGATTGCTACTAAAATATCACAGTAGATCTAAGTAGATTGTGTTTGTAGACTATATGTTTTATGGTATCAGATCATTGTTAATGAGACATGTATTGGTGTTGTATTCCAGAAATATTGGTGTTGCCAGCTAAATTTTTCAAGCTGAAAATATTTGAAGGATAACTTAGTCCTCAACCCACATATCCTAAAGGCGCGAGTGTTCGTTCACATTTTGTTCAATGTTCCATCTGCCCTCTGTAGCCCATCTTAACACCAATGCTTGCCTAACCTAGACATACAATAGCAATTTAATGATATCTTTTAAACAGTGGAAAAAAATAATTAGATCCAATCACAATATCAATTTATTTGACTCAGCCCCACAACGATAGTGAAAGCGATATTTATTGTTCTTAACCATCTGTTATATCCTTACATGTAATTGATAGCCCATCAAACTTTGGAAGCAGCAACATCACACTGCTTTCTCCACAACAATCGTTCACAAAAAATGATACATTTGTAAGTATGCTGAAGCATTACAATCCATTGATGTAATAGATGTTGCTCTTTTCTTGGGAGAGGATATCGAGAAAAAAATTGAACTTGGCCAACAGTATTGGTGCTTTAATAGCAATCATCATCACTATTATATCAATAAAAAGCAAATACTGCAAGAAACCAAAGTATAAAAAACAAGTCACAGACAGACAGTAACTGCAACACAATAATTATTAATAACTTTAATTCATGGACTTTTTAACTATCATTCTATATCTCAAACTCTATCATTCTCAAGTTTTTAAAGGCCCCCACTTACTTCCATCCAATATTAGGTGGTCTAAAAACTCTATTTTAAAAAGAGCCAGAATCACGTGCACTGCCAGAAATAGGTGGGTTTTTAGACTAGTTGGTACCTGATGCATTCAAACACCAGGTATCTAAAAACTCACCATTTTTTGGCAGCAGGCCGGTGACCAAAATAGTAAATACTTAGTTATGTTAATCCCAGTATATCCTTCTGTCTATAGGCCTGTAGGAGTCCAAACATTACAGTGACTAGGCTAGCCGTACAAATTTGCCACCTATATACCAGCAGTGTAGTCGAAGTTAAACTCACCAGTGGTGTAGCTAGATATTCACCCCTATAAAGAAGTTCTATTCGTTAAATCCATTTGTAGGGTTCAAATAATTGGCAGATGTTTTAGTTATTTTCAAATTACCTCATGTGATGTTGCTATCTTTTTTAGGGAGATACCACATCACAATGGTTTAAGGTTTCAATGATAATGCTCAATTTTCAATCCACTTGTTGTTCATTATCTAGGCATTAGCCGAAGCTTATTAATACTCAGCCAACCAATCACTAACAAGCATATTTTGGGTGAGACAAAATGTAAATCTGCTCAATACACAGTATCAGATGCCAGTGACTCATAGAGTTGCATTCATCTTGACTTATCTTACCCTGTAGTTCACTCCTCCGGTTACTTACTGAGGGAGATGATTCTAGAACACAGACACTGTTTTGGTGAAACAAGTACAGACTTAGTTAAAACTCAGGCTGCGATGATGATGCAAGCAAAGCTAACTAACTCAGTCACTAAGTTAAAATATTTACATTAACACTTGGATTGTTTTTGATGTCAGCTTCATTTGTACCTACTCAGCGCAACTTTTGGTCTGATGACTTTGCAATAATTTCCGTGAAAACAAGCGAGCAATTACATGTGAAAAGAGTAGAGAATGTGTGAATAGAAGTGACAATGCATTTATAATACAAACAAATGTATAATCTAAAATAAACATAACAGCCCATTGGGAAACATGCATTGGAACATTTTTAAAATGGGGACTGTAGCATTCTTTCTCAAGCATCATTTAATCCTGGAAACAGTTTGTGAAACTTGGTAGCCTATTAGATATATATAAAAATTTGATTACAGTTTATTTTAATAGATAGCAATATTTGTTATAGAAACATTTAAAAACAGATTATTGAAAGGAAAGTCGAAAACTTATTGCAAAATTCCAACAGCAACTTTTTGTTACAGAGAGGAGAACTATCCAATTACAATCTCAGAAGTTCTTATTAGTTTGCATTCCTTTATCAGAAACACACGTGCATGCTACAATTATGATGGAAACAACTATTATAGCGGAGTTGTCTTCTTTTTGGGGAGACAACTGCATTGTTTAGGTTATTGGTTCTGGAAACACTAGCGATTCGTTGCGTATATACTCCTAACAGCGCAGACTTCATTCCAAATGTGTAAACTTCAGTATTTCAAACCCATGAAGGAAACGTTAAAATTTTATACCTCCATTATGGATCATTTTTAGCAAATAGATCTTTTGAGTACACAAGTGAGCAAAATATATGAGCCAAAAATGTTTAAAGTTTTTCATTTAAAAAGATTTTCACCATTCAGAGTTCATTTTTTAAGGCAAAAGCACCGAAATTTTTGAAACTGTAGAAAGTGTGACATATAGACCTAATCTTATGTAATATGTGTTACAGTGCACCCTTTGACAGCTAAGCTTTTAGTTTTACTCAAAGTGTATTTTTATTTTATAATTATTTTGTAAATATTGATCCAGTTTTTATGTAAAATACCATAAAACTGGCATCCGCAAACGATGCTAAAATTTCTTTCTAAATTTTTACACTTGGAGCAGATGATGCTTCTACTGCAATGAGTTATTGATCAGTCTAAACAAATTTCAGAAGTAAATATTTCAAAAAAGTGCCAAAGATGTAGCAGAAGTATTTTTTTCACGGAGCAGAATAATATTAGTTTTATGATAAATGACCTACAATGCAAAATCACACACTCCGTATCAGTTAAACGCAATACATCTTTTACTTAACATTCATGTTGCATTGAGCAAAGAGTTGTCTCTTTTAGGGCTGACAACTCCAGTTTTCTCAGTGATGATAAGCAATAATCTTAGTTTACTGGATTGGTTCTTCATTGTTATGAAGCTAGTCTCATTCATTTCAAAACCACTTTTTTTATTGAATGAACTTGACAATAAAGTTGATAAACTAATCCTAAGTTTGATTGGCACTCCTCTCGTTCAACAAACTTTCCTACTAGCAATGTATTAGTTAAATCTAGACTCTCTTACCGTATACTATGGCAATAGAACTAAATTAATTTGATAGTTTTGAACTCGGTTGATTTATAAAAAAAAATCTCTAGTTTTGTATTTTACAAACCAAAAACCACAAACTTTCTAAAACACACAAAACTTAAAATATTACCTTCGCCTGCTATGTTTCTGGTGATTTTTCTTTCAAGGTTTTTTATATTTGTTCGAAACGCTTTAGCACACTTTGAAAAGAATGGGAACCTCAACCGTTAATGCTCTCAAGTCCAAAGGAAACAAACCCCTGTTTGATTACCTTATGATCAGTACTTGCTGTAAAAAGAGTTTCTAAAAAAATTCGCTTATCACAAGATTAATCTTCATATTTTGAGTAAAACCAGCGTATAAATCATATGATATGTTGTTTTCAATTGGTCGTTCTATTGAAAGCATACCCGAGCACATATGGGTTAGAAAAAAAAAAGAAATTGAAAGAGATGTATTTTAGTAGAGCGAAATAAACATGGATGACAGTTAAGATCGATTATGAAACAGTGTAAGTAAACTCAACCAGCTTGTTGCCTATTTAGTCTTATAAAATTGACCATTGATAAAATTCAATGTCTTTCACTAAAAATGAACTTTCCACTAGTACATAAAGGTGAACAAAAATCAGGTTAAGGCTAGGCTGGTTTGTTTATTTAAAAAATACCTTTGAGAAAGACAGACGTACATTTTACATCATGTTGCCATGCTAAAGATGTCAGTAATATGATGAGTATAAATGTTGGTAGCTCTCCACAACAATAGCAGCATGATACAAGTTGCGGCCATTGCACAAGTCTTGGCAGTTATGAAAAATATCTCATCCATAATATATCTAAACACAAACAAAAATCTGTCAGACACAACAAAATTTTACACCAGACCTGACTTCAGTCAGATGAGCGAGTCGAACACACCACAGTAAATAATTTAATTCCCATACAGTTTATCATTGACCAGGTCGCTGACTGGTTGGCTGTCATCAATTACTTTTCAGTTACCCACTACAACGTGTTTTAGCCTATTTCAGCTAATCACTGTTCACTGAAGACCAGACTTGTATAACATGACTAGATCACTCAGTCTAGCTCAAAGGATTGCTACCTGACTCAATTGAGCACTCGGAGTTGTCCGTCTGGTTTGAAATTCTGCTGTATGTAAGCCAGCCAGGAAATAGTCAAGTGCATGTTACCTAAAAGTCAAACTGGAGTTTTTTTGTAATTCATCAGACAGTGAAATGGGGGTCTATTGGCCTAGTGTACATATAACTGCCATAGCCTATTCACATAACAAAGGAATGGTCACCACAAGTATGCCCTTGACAACCACACAAAGGAGCTTGTAAATATCCAAAGCTAAATATAAACTATTAATGTTTTTGCACCCATTTACTATGAATAAAAGAAACAGCATTTGGTAACCAAAGAATAAAGAGGTAGAGATTTTAATGATACAGAAAATTTTTAATTCCAAAAATAAATTTATGTTTTCGCGATGCATTTAATCAAATATAATATTTCTATTGAAATAAAGTGTTTAGTGTAAACCCTGAGCGGTGTTGCGATCATTGATCAAGTAAACTTTACATTTTAACGCTAAAATATTTATTATGATGCAGCAAAAATTTTACTTCATAAGTATAAAGTTGATTCATGAAAGAAATGAGGAAGCATAGATGTATTTTTACATGCGGTCAGACTGTCCATTAGTTGCAGCGGATCTAACGGATAGTTTGATAATACTGAACTTCGGCAGATATTGCAAGTTATCACAGTTGATCTAGTTGAGATAAAGTGATAGAAGTTTTAAATAATCTGAAAACAAAACAGTTTACATCAGGTATTTTCATAGAAATTGTTTAGGATGCATCAAACAGTTGTGAACAGAGAAGGATCATGCTAATGGAAAATGACTATATAAAAAATACCTAATATTTAATATAAAATAGGTCGTCTTTTTGTTGTTGTGATTTTTAAAGTATTCACAAATTAAAATGGCGCAAGAATATTAGGAGCTGGGTATGCATTAAAATAATTTTAGATATTATGAAACAATGTTGTCAAACGAAACAAAAACTTTTTTATTGGAAATTATTGCTAAACCATTTCTTGTGGTAGAAAGCATTATTGTTCTCATAGTTAGTCAGTAGCACAATATAGTTGTAAGCTATGATATGAGTTCCTACTGCGATTATGCAACTTTTTTATTTTGTCACACCGTGCCTCGTAAGCAAGCTAAAATGCAAATACATTAGCTATAAACATGCTCCAGTGGTTTTTTACCTTTGCTTTTTGACCTGTACCCAACTGGCAAACTTTCTGCAAATGTCTGATTGTTTTTCCTGTTCAGTATTGAACACAATCTATAGCAGCTACTCGATGTGATTAACTCAAAAAAGTCAGTGTTTTGTGGGATGATTGAAGAAACAGATCGTAGCAAGGCTAGGACAGCATTTGATTGCACTGGGAACAGGTGTGTGTAGTCAACCACAGTAGATTAAGTGGCTATGAAGCTATCATTGACAAACAGTTGCGATTGAACCTTATCATATGTTGGCCTACAGTTTATGTCAGTGAACAAAAGTTGGGGCTATGATGGCCTCAAAGGCCTCAATCTACACTTCTGATTCTTCATGTTGTAAATAATCTTCAGCAGCTGGCAGCTTTACAAATAGTCAGCCATGTGAGAGAGCATCTTTTTCTAGTCATATGCTACATATGATCCATCCATATATCATGCAGAAAGTATTTTGCATTGAAAAATATAGTATTGATGGAATGGTAAAAACTCAACATAAAACCAAATATGTTACAGCAAGTTATAGTTAATTTTTAGAAGGCTTGAGACAGATTAAAAAGATTACGTTACTTCGCAATCAATATTTTCCTAAAGATGAAAAAAATTCCAATAGTGCTGTAATCTTAATGTGCCAGTTGAAAACAGCCTGAATAAGAATGTCCTTGACACTTGCACCTGTTAGTAATGGGTGAATGGTCAACCTGTTAGCATTTACATGATCTGTTTAGTTTGAACAAGTAGTGGGTAGCCTTCTAATACAGACTATTACATAACACTTTCTTCCTAGTGATAATAAGCTATATGAAATTCAGATGTGGACTGCTGAACTGTGAGCCTGAGGCTGACCAGTACACAAACAGTGGCTAAGCATCCATTGAACACAGCTGAAGTGAATGCAATAAAGCAACTGCTGCCTTTTTATACTCATAACTTTATGACAGGGAAATGTTTCAGTTTAGACCTTGGACAGCTTGCAGAAAAAAACCGGTATCAGGGGGGGGGGGGGGGCTCAGGTTGAACTATCGTGTTATGCCAAAAATTAATCATCATTTTAGCAACTTTGCAACTTCAAAGCTGACCCCAGTGCTGTACTTGTTTTCACAAAATTTTCTGTTCATTTCAAGCTGTGCTTGCCTAGTTACCAGTTTAATAATCTGTGGAATCAATGTACGCTGGCTGCTGTTATTGAGATGGAAACATTGCATAAGCAGCAATTATATGAAACCTATATTATACACAATCCTTGACTGCATCAGCGATTATCTAAGGGAAGGTGGATACTGGTTATATAGTATAATGGTGACCCAATATAACTTATATATTATTAGTGCAATGCAGGGAGACAACTAAATGTTATATAAGTTATAATCAGTCACCATTATACTATATAACCGTTATCCATCTTCCTTATGATAGTTGACTGCATACTGAAAAAATATCTCCCAAGCCATTGTAATTGTAAACATATTGGGCACCGCATGTAAAACTGTAAGCCCATCAGTTAATGTGATAAGCCTCATGTATTAAATAGAATGCTGCAGAGAGCTTGATAATTCATATCATTGATGAGCTAGATGGGCATATTCGAATTTAATGGCTTCAAACAAATTTAGGCTTTTATGTTAATGTCAATAGATAAACAAAGCAAACATCAAAATGAAGACAATGGTTTTTTTTTTAATGAATTATGACTGGGATAAAATATTGTGTTTTGAACTGTAACCACATGTGTTTGTTGTTTAAAAGCTTGATAAAATAGATGATGGATAGTGAAATGTGACAGATAATCAGGTGTTGTAATGCATAATCATGATATTATTTCAGTTACGGTGAACAAATACTTTGATTTGAACCTTGCTGATTTAGATTTTTATTCCATTAAGGCCTCAAGCAACCTGACAAGCTTTTGCCGTCTATCAATATTATCAAACCTCTGCAGTACACAGAAATGGGGTAGCAAGTAATGTACATTTTCTATTACAATAAAGAGGAATGGCTGACTAGACACAATGTTTGGCTAACTTGTAACTGCTCCGACAAAAATTACGGTCAATGCTCACGGTTACACTGATGAAAATACAACTGCAAGATGCTGAATTCAATTTTACGATGATGAATGAACCAAGGAAGCTTGAGGAAAAATTCTTTGTTTGCCGAGTTGCCTCATACAGAAAGACAACTCCCACAAACACAAATAAAGCAGTTATCAAATTTCATTCTAGCGGAAAAAATAAAATTCAGGAAGAATTTTAATAACAGTAAGGTGTAAATTTATACCCTGTAACATAAGATTTTGTTAGTTCTTTGAGGCACGTTAGCGGCTTTTTTTCAATGTTTTATTGAACAGACTAAAACACAAATTTGGTTTCTCATAACAAGATTAAATCATATGTTATACATATTCAATTACTCTATCCAGCCTCCAAGCCAATTTCACGATCAAACTGATTTTGAAGCAGATGATTGCAGTACCCATGCGCTCTAGGTGCGGCAATTGCTCTAATTTGAAAAATTACAAAATAAAATGAAAATGTCGAAAAAATAATAGATAGCAAACATTGAACAGGCTGAAAAATGAAACAACAAATACAACTACAATGTGCAGCAAATAGTTGATGTGATTGAGGACAGCATTATCCACTAGTGACTTGAGTGGGAAACTGTCTCAAATGTATCAAAAGTAACTGTGTCCACACAGAAACTTCTTCGTTAGGGAGTCAGCTTTGCTGCTGTCGTCATCATAGGCACCAGGGTCGCTGTCATCATCATCGTCCTCGTTGTCGTCATCACCATCCTCATAGTTAAAACAGAATTCAGATCAATGCACAGGCTTGTTCTGCAAAAAAACAAATTGTTCTACATTAAAGCGCATGCGATAAGCTATAGTGAATCGTTTACTATGTTTCCATATCATGACAAAATGTCGCCAATCTCTGTGGTTTGCTACCACAAATAACTGGCGACAAGGGCATATATTTCCACGACTCAAAGTTTATCGCCGTTGGTTAAACCACGCCCACAGAAGCAGTTGCAGTCAGTGTGCTGTTAAGTGCAATTTAGACAACTAGCGTTGCAGGCTGTTTTTATTATTTTCTTATATTGTGGAATAAGCATATAAAAAATATATCACAGAGTTGTTGGCTAGCTAGGGGAGCTGTGTGATGACAAGATATTTCTAGTAGCACATTGCCATTGATTCAATAAATTATATTATTTATTATTATTAGTTGGTAATAAATAATAATAATATTAAAAAAATCCACCAAGTGAATTTTTGCCAAAAAAAATACTACCATTTGTTTCTCTTTACTGCAATAATTAATTACCAGCATCTAAGATTAGTCCGTTTCAAATCAGTTGTATTGTTTCATAAATAACAGTGTAATAAATAAACCACAAATGATTATCGTTAGTGAAATGTAAACACACACAAGCCGCCGATGCCATGCGGTTACAATGGATAATTTGTGGCTTCCTGTTTTATTACGCATGCCTGGTTTTATCGCCTTTGGCGACATTAGCGTTTCCAATAGCAATAAGCATCTGGAATTTAGCTTATCGCCAATTTTTCGCTTTCAGAGAGCGACAAATGTTTGTCGACAAGTCTCACGACAAATTTATCGACAATGGTGTTTCCAATAAGCCTTATGTGACAAGCTCCTCCCCCTTGCATATGCCGCGCATGCGCCGGATATCCGGAGGCGATGTTGTTGAAACGATGTAAAATTTATATTGATTCTTTGTTGTGCTCAACCTCTTTTGATAACATTACTGCGTTACAACAGTTTTCAGGTACAAAATTTAGCAAAAACGATGCATACAGATTATTCCCCATCCTTCATACATAAAAAGTAAATTATATCGTTGTTAATCAGTGCCCATTCATTTATTTACTTGTGGATTTTTATTATTATTACAATATTATTATATAATTATTATTATTAATTAATTAATTTGTAGTTTGCTTATTATCATTTGTTAATTAATACAATTCATTTAATACTATTCATCCCAAGTCATGGAAAAAAAATTATTCTTACGAATTTTAATTTATAATTTATTTCATTGTTATGATGATTATTAATTATTAATAATTATTATTTATTTATTTATTATAGGAAAATCTTAAAGATTATAATTATTTATTATTGGTATGACTTTTTCTTATTTATTATTATTGTTTATTAATAGTTATATACATACTACAATAATCAATAACTGTTGTTACAGGAATAATAAAGGACATTTTTTTCCATAATAAAAAACCAAATTGATAAATAATGTGCAGGATTCCACTGTGTGAGTTGGTAGCTCGGCCTACCTGCACAACTTCCCGAACTGAGTTGGCAACTGTGTCTATCGCTGAGCAATACAACCCTCCCACAGGTCGACTAGTATCCTTGGGAATGGTGTGTAATCATTCCTATTTTACTAGTCTAACTGCCGGCTGCGTTAGCTTGTTTCAATGTGCAAGGCAGAGGTCGAACTTTGAAGGCGAACTAGTCAGAGCTAGGTTCGGCCAGCAGAGGTTCGCACTATTCTGCAGAGTGCAGTTCAGTGGCCGAACTTTGAAGGCGAACTAGTCAGAGCTAGGTTCGGCCAGCAGAGGTTCAGGCTGATCTGCTTATATATTACTACTCGAGTAATAGAGCATTCGGTGTACAAGCATGTACTAGCGCTGTGAAGTTATTATTGTTAGAGAACAAAGAAACTTCTGAGAGTGGGGCTATCTGACTCTGCTTTATTGCTGCCTTTACACGGCTATTTATACAAAAGGTTACATAACCGATCAATATGTAAACAAGACAACACAAAAGAATATTATAAGACACGCCTGTTAAGAAAGGCTAGACAAATGAGAATAAGTATATAAAAGATAGGGCTGGCCTTGCAGCTACGGCTGAGTGCATGCACATGTGTTGCATATAAAATTGCATATAAGGTGAAAGAGTAAAATAAATGTATAGTGTGCATAGAGCGATTAGTCATTGAGTGCATACATAGAGTATCATACTGGTTAAATATGGCCGCCGTCCGTCACACACTCCGCCCCATTGGCGATGGTGGCCAATAAAAACAAGGTCGGCGGCGTTGGTGTGCTTCTTTATGGGTGTTCTCTTCTCATCTTTTCCTTGATGACCTCGGCTTGTTTTAATAAGGTAAGAGCGTTTGTGTCAGCATCTGTACCGACTCTTCCGGTAGCTCACCACTAGTTGTTGATGTGACGTCGATCTGCGCAGCTATCTTTGCCATTCCTTCTAGTAATAATTATAGCTGTGTGTTGTCGCTTGCTGCCTGTTGTTCTCCTTGTTGCTGGCTGGGAACTGAACGATGGCGGACTCGCCCTCGCTCCTTAATACTCTTGGCTTCATTTTCCACGTGCTTCCTTAGTACCTCCTCCCACGTGACGGGTTCTGGGTGACGCAGTACAGCGGTTAGTGGGGGTTTTTTGTCGGTGGTTTCCTCGGAAGTTGCCTTCTCCTGCGCACCCTCTGCACTTGGTACTTCGTGACGTGGTATGGCGGGTTTCGTATGTCGATCGTCGGTTGTTGTCTTGGGAGTTGCCTCCCCTTGTGTTCCCTCGATCTTTCTGTGTTCTGCACCGTTTTGGTGATAGTTTTGTTGGTTCTGATCGTAGCTCCTCCATTTCTTCTTTCTTTTTACCAATACCCAACCGTTTTCTTCGCAATTTTCCGCAGTCTTGAGGGTTGGGTCGGCGTCCCCTGGCATCTTGCCTCTCTCTCCTCCCTGGGCTTGGCCAGTCGGTGTTTTCGGGCTGGGACGACCTTCTGTTCGATAACACTGATAGTCATCGAATCTCTTTGGTCGATTCCTTTCCCTTGTAGGCCGGTTTAATGGGGAGGCTGTCGTTCCTGTGGGGTTGAGGGGTGGCCACTCGTTGACATCTAGGTCAGGGGTCACTGTTGACCTTCTGGTGACCTCGGGGGGAGGTGTCTCGTTCCTTCTTTCCTCCGCTGGCTGTTGCTCCTCTTCTGTTGGCAACGTTTCTTCCTCTATGGTGTCGGTGCTCTCTGGCACCCTTCTCTCTTCGGTGACTACCGCTGGGGGTTCTTCTTCATTGGTGGGTAGAGGTGTTGGTGCACGTTCTTCATACGTGGGTAGAGGTGTTGGCGCACGCTCTTCATGGGTGGGTGGCCTCTCTATCCAATGTAGTGGCATTGGCAATGGGGCGACTGCTTCGTCTGGCCCTGCTGGGAAGTGCTTCTTTTTGGGTGGCCGACCCCTCCTGGCTCCTTTCATGTTTGGCATCAGAGCTGGCTCCCGACACGTGGGTGCCCGCCCTACAGGCTCCTCACAGGTGCGGTAGGACCGTAGTCGTTGGCCGTTCTGGATTGACCATTGTCCATTCCTCTCTAGCTTATACGTATGATTCGGAAATACCTCGGCAACTTGGTATGGTCCGACGAATCGTGGCTGGAGCTTGGGGTTGCTTCCCTTGACTCTGCGCTTGTTTTCCAGCACCACTAATTCTCCTTTCTGGAACACGGGGGGTTCCTCGCTCTCCTGGCTCCTTATTTCTTGCTGGCGCTCTCTGAGGTAGTTGTGCGCCTTCTGTAGGTTCTCTTGTATTTCGGCCGTGTACTCGGTGATGTTCTGGGGGGCCAGCGATGGGGGTGTCCCTGTCAGCTGGTCGGGAAGGCGTACTTCTCGTCCCATCATCATCATATTGGCCGTCTCTCCTGTGGCAGAGTGGGGGGTGCCTCCGCATACTCGCATGATCTGGGGGAGTAGGCTGTCCCACTCGTCCTGTCCCTTCGTTAGAATTAGTGTGCGAAGGGCGTCTCCCAGGGTGCGATTCTGTCTCTCCACGACTCCGTTTCCTTGCGGATGGTATGGTGTGGTGCGAGTCTTCTTTACTCCCCAGAGACTACACAGTTCCTCCAAGAGCACCGACTCGAACTGCGCACCCTGATCCGAGTGCAGCTGTTCGGGCAGTCCCCAGTACGCGAATACCCTCTCGTCAAGTGCTGTGGCAACTGTAGGGGCCGTGGCGTCTGGCAGAGCGATGGCATCCTGCCAACGGGTGAAGTGGTCGGTCAAGACCAGGGCCCAGCGGTTCTTCCTCTTCGTCAGTGGCAAGGGACCGGCCAGGTCGACCGCCAACTTCTGAAACGGGCGTCCCGCGTACATCCGCTGTCTCCCGGGGTTCTCTGTCCTTCTGCCATTCTTTGCCACCTGACACACCTCACAGTCTTTGATGAGTCTCCTCACCAACGGAGAGATACCCGGCCAGTACCAATCCAAGAGGATTCGTTGTCTGGTTCGGTGTATCCTTGTGTGAGCCATCTTGTGTGTATCCCAGACAACCTGTGTTTTCCTGCTGGGGGGGCAGATCACGCACTGCTTTGGCTTGGTGGGGTGAGCGAGCTTGATGGTGAGTATGCCATCTGGCCGAATACTCATGGCCTCCCGTCTCTCGTACAGAGTCCTCAACTCCAGCTCTCCTTCTGCCAGCTCTCTCTCGGATATGATCCCAGGCCGCTTCACTTCGGCGTAGATCCGAGCCACTGGTCCTCCTCCTTCTTGCTGCTCTTTAGCTAAGTCCCTGGTGGTCTGCATTGGGTTGGTCACCGCAATGTTGACTCTCTCCTTCTTCGGCGGGGCCGACTGGACTTCCTGAGCGAGCTCTGCGTGTGAGGGTCCTCCGTCTCTCCGTTCAATGGAACTGCATTGCCGACAGTCCGTGCACACACCTTGGCGACTGAGCCCATCAGCGTTCCCGTGGCGTACTCCTGCTCTGTGTTCCAGTTTATAACGAAACTCAGCTAGCGTTTCCAGCCAACGGGCGATCTGATTCGACGGCTCCTTCCGTTGACACAGCCAGCGTAGGGAGGCGTGGTCGGTCCTGAGCTTGAACTCCCGTCCGTAGAGGTAGGGGCGGAAGTGCTTGACCGCTCTGATCACTGCCAACAGTTCCTTCCGAGTGACGCAGTAATTTCTTTCAGCAGGCGCTAGGGTCTTGCTGAAATAGGCTATCACTCTCTCCTTTCCTTCCTGGACCTGCGATAACACTGCGCCGACTCCTACTGCACTGGCGTCCGTGTCGAGAGTGTAGGGTAGACTGGGGTCGGGGTATCCTAGCACAGGAGCCTGCGTTAGTCGTGCCTTGAGCTGGTCGATCGTCGCCTGTTCCTCTCCTCCCCATTTCCAGGGTATCTCCTTCCCGGTGAGTACCGTCAACGGCTTGGCTATTGTCGCATAGTCTGGAAGATACTGTCGATAGTATCCGGCCGTCCCGAGGAATGCCTGCAGTTCCTTCACCTCTCTAGGTGCTTCCCACTTCCTTACTGCTTCGACCTTGCTTGGGTCGGTGGCTACTCCTTGGGCGCTCACCACGTGGCCCAGATACTTCACTTCCTTCTGAAGCAACTCACACTTGGAGGGTTTCACTTTCAGGTTGGCTTGCTGTAGGCGTCCCAATACTTCTCCGAGCCTTTGCAGGTGTGTCTCGAAGTCCGGGGCGATGATGATGACATCATCGAGGTACAGCAGCAGCGTCTTCCAGTGTAGACCCTTCAACACTTTTTCCATCAGCCTTTGGAAGGTGGCGGGAGCCGACGTCAATCCAAAGGGGAGCACCTTCCACTTCCATAGTCCACTGCGTGTAGTGAAGGCCGACTTGTCCCGAGCGTCTGCGTCCAGAGGCACTTGCCAGTACCCGCTGGTAAGATCCAGCGTTGTGAAGTACTTGCTGCCGGCCAAGGCGTCCAGAGACTCGTCTATGCGGGGGATGGGGTAAGCATCTTGCTTGGTAATGTCGTTCAGTCGCCTGTAATCGACACAGAACCGCCACGAGTCATCCTTCTTCCTGACCAAAACAACGGGGGAACTCCATGCTCCATCTGCTGGCTCTATCAAGTCTTTCTCCAGAAGGTCCTTGATTTGCCTTCCGCCTCGGCTTCCTTTTTGGGTCCCAGCCGATGGGGGGGGGGCACCTGATTGGTCGAGCTCCTTCTATGGTGGGAATGGAGTGTTCGGCCAGTGTGGTTCGGCCCAGGTCTCCGTTGTGGCTGCTGAACACCGTCTGGTACTGGAGCAGTAACCCTTTGAGCTGTCTTTCCTGCTGGGGTGTCTGACACCCTCTCTTGGCCTTGTCAAAGAGTTCTTGCAGGTGGGGGGGTACTCTTCCTCCTGCCGCTGCTCGCTCGTCTGTCTTCCTGGGCATGTTCAGCGTCTGGATTCCACCTTCATCTACTCCGGTGAAGGTGCCAATCACTTCTCCTGCCGACAGCCTCAGCGTGTCCTGTGTTGGGTTTAAGCATCGTACCAACACTCTTCCTCTTGCGTCCGGCCTGTTGACACTCGTGGCGATCGGTAACCCACCCTGCAGGCTCTCTATCACTCCCTGAGGACAGGTTTCCCTGGCACTCAGGTGGCAGGGTATGGTGACCTCCGTCTGTGGGGGCAGACTGGTGTCTTGCCGAACTTGTACTTTTGAGACAAGGCTCCTTCCATGCCGATCTGTGCAGGCCAGCTCTCTCCCCTGTATCATCAATACAGGTCGGTCGAACCCTAGCTGGCAT
>CALYOO010000547.1:0-20000 GCA_945261195.1 Cryptosula pallasiana
CACAATAGACATACGCAATAGACACACACAATAGACACGCACAATAGACATACACAATAGACATACGCAATAGACACACACAATAGACATAGGCAATAGACACGCACAATAGACATACACAATAGACATACGCAATAGACACACACAAAAGACATACACAATAGACATACACAATAGACATACACAATAGACATGCACAATAGACATACACAATAGACATACACAAAAGACATACTCAATAGACATATACAATAACAAAGATAAGACAATTCAAGTGTGAGTGTATTTGTCTATAAAAGTCAACATAATCGCTGAAGGAGTAAGTTTATAGAGACAAGCTGAGCATTTATTCAATTTCAGTACAAAAGTAAAAATTATAACTAAATATAAACCTCAGGCGGATGGACAAACTGTTTAAATGTAAGAGAGAACACAATATAGGGGCCAAAGGCTATAGAAATAATATATAGAACACGAATGGGTAGTTATACAACTGTAGAGTTGGGTCTTTAGTCGTTACACAAAAATCAGTCTTATTTTATCAGAAAAGGGCACTTCTGTGGTACAGAGTTCATGCCTCCTCATCATCGGTGACATCATCTTATGCAACAACCATCAGCTAACAATCAGTTGGGACAGATACCTACAAGTAAGGAATACATCCATGTCTGACATACTGAGACACAAAAAAACAGAATTGTTGTTAATTGGGGAACAGTTCAGTGAGACGGCGTGCCACACTAACTTCCATTAATGGCACGGTTAGTCTTCTGCACTCACCTGATTGAGCAGCAACATAGGAAGACAACTCCAATATTCATAACTTACCAGGTTACACTAGCTCTTTTTGTGTGTAACAAAAAATTGAACTTTGCAAAGCGCTGGCAACAACTAAGTATTTGATATTGTGAAAAAACAAACAGCTATTTAGCGTTCAAGAGCAGCTGATTCTTAGTTTCTGTCTAACGGCATTAAGTGTATTCGTCGGCAGGATCGATCCATTTAAATAAACTAAATAAATCATATTTCTCGCAATTTATTTAATGCAAATGGGTTGGTAGCTATATTTTATGTGGATAGCAAAATAGTATCCCCACAAAAAATGAGATTGATTTACGAGGCACATTGATAGGTAGCGAACACTACTAACCAACCACATAAAACTAAAACATAGCCTTGTACGTAACATATTTTTTGAAGTAGTTCATCATATGGTATTAATCTTTTATTATTGACCCTTCGTCAATACCACCTAGCCCAGTGGCCAGCGCATTGACCATTTCACCAACTTGGCGACTCTAAAAAGGGAACTTTGCCAGGAAATTTTATGGACACCAAGTTGGTAAAATAGTAAGTGTATCTGGCTGCTGGGCTACGCGGTGATGTCGTAGGCTGTTGGGTTCAAACCCCAGCCAAACGTGTAGAGTTTTATGGCAGTAGTAGAAAATTCTCCTGTCTGATTGATTGCGAGAAATTGCCCAGCAACCAAAATAAGCATATAAAAAGAATGGTCAAAACAAAAATAAACACATATCATTAATTAATTTAATTATCATGTAGAATAACAATAGAAATAAATTAATAGTCATAATAAAAAGCGGAGCCAATTTGTTAAAACAATAAAAATAATTGTTATTGTTAACCAAGAATGAATTGCTTCAAAATAAATGTCACCAAATGGACATGTGTAACGCTGTTTATTTTTTGTCTCGCTACCACTATCTGCTACTTCTCGTAGGTCACGCTATGGGCAACAGTACAGAATCAATGACACGATAACCATCGTTGATGAAATGCTTACACATGAGAAAATAATTATGCTCGCTACAATGCACAGGGGTATTTTATGGCTTCACAAACCGATCTGGATCGAAGGAAATAATTTCTTATTATTACATAATACGATGAAAAGCTTGAATCAACGCATTCACTGCCCACTGATGTGGTCCCCAAATATAAATAACAGCAGCTGTTCATCAATCCAGCCCGCGAATACACCTATTGCTTCATCAACTTACATCATCAGTTTTGTTTAATGAATACAAAAACAACATCGAAACACAGCTTTAGTGGCCTGATTTATGAAAAACATTTCACATGTCTGTGTTTCCCGAGCATATATATATCTATGCAGTGTATATATACTAGTAGTATTATATATACTAGCAGTATTGTATATACTAGCAGTATTATATATACTAGTAGTGTTATATATACTAGTAGTGTTATATATACTAGTAGTGTTATATATACTAGCAGTGTTATATATACTAGTAGTGTTATATATACTAGTAGTGTTATATATACTAGTAGTGTTATATATACTAGTAGTGTTATATATACTAGTAGTGTTATATATACTAGCAGTATTATATATACTAGTAGTGTTATATATACTAGTAGTGTTATATATACTAGTAGTGTTATATATACTAGTAGTGTTATATATACTAGTAGTGTTATATATACTAGCAGTTTTATATATACTAGTAGTGTTATATATACTAGCAGTGTTATATATACTAGTAGTGTTATATATACTAGTAGTGTTATATATCCTGTGGGAGATTTGTGTGATGGATAGTGCTAACCCCCCCCCCCCCCAAACCCCCCCCCTTACACCCCTGGTGCCCTTAGTCATAAGTTATTACCCCACCAGTACCCTTCCCCCACCCCCCCCCCCCCCTCCCTCCCCCGGGGTTATCCCGAATCCCCTGAGAAAGGGATACCGGCGGCCTCGGGTCGCTATGTCCCTGTAGATATCAACTTTCAGCTATCCCGAACCTACCCCGAACCACCCCGGACCTACCCCGGGTCAGGACCCTGATCCGGGATCCAACCACACTGATCCTAGTAGCCTGAGCCTTCCTGAACATGATGCACTTCGCAGAATCGAAATCAGAGCGTTCTTTCTCTCAGGATCCCAGACGAGGATATGGTCTACCCTTATAAGGAGTGGAAGATTTATATGCAGAAAAGAGCGGGAACTGAAGTTTAGCCCCCAAGTTACCATGTGCTCGCTCCATGATTGGATCACCTTGTTATTGTTTGCTGTGTTGTATTTTATGATTGGCGCATTCTCTTATTATCTAGTATCATTGGTCATGCCGTATATGGTAATGAAGTTGTACCCTTTTTCTCTATAAATAGAGCTGCTGTGCCTTGGGCAGGCAGTTGTTGTAGAGTTGTTATAGTATAAGCACCCCTTTTACTTGTGAATGTAATAAAGTATCTATACTGAGAAACACACTTCTACTACGTTTGTGTCGAGGACTCATGAGTTGTTAGCGTCGTTGGAGAGAGAGAGAAAGGAGTGGAAGGAAGAGAGAGGAGAATCCGTTGTGGCAGTTAATAGAGGACGCAAATCTATTACATTGGTGGCAGCGGTGGGATGTCTGAAGAACAAGGACACAACGGATAGAGAGAAAGAAGGTAAGAAGTAAGAAGATATCGATAGAGAAGGAAGAAAGAAAGAAGGTAAGAAGTAAGAAGATTGCGAGATAATAAAGCAGAAGAAAGAGCTAGGAACTACACCAAGCCTGCTCGCCCTGCTTACCGCCATCTTCCCCTCATCCAGAAGTTACCTTGACCCTGTATACTGCCATTCCCCCTTACCCCGAAGCTATACAGTGCCGGTATACCCTGTCTATCCTGTATACCTCCATCCCCCCTTACCCCGAAGTTATTCCAACCCAGTATACCCTGTCTACCTTGTATACCTCCACTCCCCCCCCTTACCCCGAAGCTACCCCGATCCGGGATCCACCCACCCCGATCCGGGATACTGATTTCTGTTCCAAGCAATCATTTTATACCCCATAGCTCGCCAATCAACAATGGCCACTCAGAGAGCAAGAAGCGCTGGCTGAAATCCCGTTGTAGTTCAACCAACGGTAGCCTTGGATGAGTTGACGGATGCCCTACAAATATTGGTACAACCCCCCCCCCCCCAAAGACACAACCCAACCCCCTTCAAACCCCCCAAATACGATGTCACGGCCAATGTGGAATATTTTATCACTCGATTTACTGAAGTAGCCAATGCAAATGATTGGGGCCAAGCTACTGCCCTACTACACTTACGAGAGGCACTGAGAGACAACGCCCTTGAGTGCGGACGCCCTCCCCATGTAGAAGGTATCTTTGCTGCCCTACGTGCACGGTTTGGACTTACCCCCAAAGAGGCACAAGCCCAGTTGATTGCCCTGCGTCGTTCCCCCAAAACATCGTTGCAACAACACGCTAATGAAGTTGAAAAACTACCCCCCCGAAGAGTTGACCGAATGGTACTGGAAACCTTTGCTAGCACAATAGGCAATGCGTACCTTCAACGACATTTACTAGCCGTACAACCCCACACTGTCGAGGAAGCAGTCAGAGCAGGCAGTGAATTTCTCCAAATCAAGACAGGAATTGAAGACAAACCTTCCCGAGTCAGAGTAGTGGAGGAGGAACACGACATATTAGAACCACCCACTGGCAGAACCCCAGCCAACACCCCGCTCAGTCAAGTCCACCAGACAGCTACCCCGTCCCCAGACACCCTTGCTGTTCTGATGCAAAACATGCAGTTGCTCACCGACGCCATCAAGCTCCAGTCGGAAGAACTCCAGAGACTGAAGCAGCAACCAACCCCCCAACTGGCCGTCCCCCACCCCTCATACCCCCCCCCCCCCCCCGTCACACCTCTCCCCCCTCAGTGTTGGGGGTGTGGCGCCATTGGTCACTTACAGAGGAGTTGTCCTGTCAAACCCTGGCCGTCTCCTACCCCCTTCCTAACCAACCGTCGAAAAAACGGGCGCCGCCCGCAGTAGGGAGACCGGTTCCTAACTGCCCCCGGGCCCCTCGGAATTATAGGAAGGCAATAGAAAGACTAGAGCGACATAACCCTGTGACTCAGATCCCCCCCTCCCCGTCCAGAGAGACGGTATCCTGTGCCAACCCTGAAACCCTGGCAGCTACCCACTGCCAACCGGTATGCGCCATTACAAGAGCTGGAAGATACAGACTACTACCCGTCTGCCCCGCCTGTCTGGGATAACAACCAACCATATCAACCCCCGGCCCCCCTGTGTGCTGACCTTCCCCGCCCGTCTCGTCAGCAACACCCCGTTAGTCATGGACACAAATTATATTACCCCTCTGAACCAGCTCAATCTCTGAGCCTAGGGATTCACCCCAAGAACCCCCCTACTCCCCCAACCAGAATACGCCCCTCCCGCCCTCGGGAGAGACAACCCCCTACCCCCAGACCATCAGCCGTCAGACCCACTGACATTCTTTACTCCCCGCCAGAACGCCCCTACAAGGCGAGTTATTTCTTGCCCGGTCGAATTGAAGGCAAGCCGGTGTCTATACTCATTGATACCGGATGTACCACTAATTTGCTATCACAGCACCTGTTCAACCGGCTGTCTCCTACCACCCGGGATGCCCTACAAGAGAGCGAGACTCATGGCATTTTGGCGGACGGATCCCATATCCCCTTCTTTGGTACCCTACATCTGCCCCTTCGACTGCGAGATGTAAAGACAGATGCTACGTTCGTAGTCGGACAGATTAACGAAGACGCCATCTTAGGCATGCCCTTTCTTACTGCCCACCAGTGTCACATGAAATTTGACCGTTCAGTCATTGAAATAGATGGCCAAGAACTTCCATGCACTGACCAACAGGGTCGGATGCTCTCCACATCTGTCCAAGTCATAAGAGACACTCGCATTCCCCCGAATACCGAGGCGACGGTACTCTGTAAAGTTACCAACCCCTCACACCTCCCCCTCGGTATAGTAGAAGGTACCCCAGACTCCCCGCCCCTCGCCGCCAGTCTCAACTCCCCTGATACCAAACACCACCTGCTCGTTAGATGCCTTAACCCCACTAGTCAGCCGTTACATTTGAAAGCGGGAAAGACTATAGGCCGGTATACAGGTGTACAGGCCAGTGACATAGAGTTGCCATTGACGGAGAACCCCCCTACTTCCATTCCCCCCACTTTCCTTCCCTCCCCCGTCCCCAAGCACTTGCAGGCACTATATACCAAAACCCTGGACAACTGCCACACCCCCAGTGAAGCTTTCCAGCTGGCCCAGCTCTTACACTCCTACGAGGAGGTGTTCAGTAGAGGAAATCACGACATGGGTCGTACCGACCTCGTGGCACATAGCATCCCCTTGAAGCCCGGAGCCTAGCCCATAAGGCAACACCCCCACAGATTGGGACCCCACAAGGAGCGTGAAGCCAAGGAGCAGGTGTCCAAACTGCTAGAGAGAGGGTTGATCGAACCCAGCAATGGTGCCTGGAGTTCTCCCGTGGTACTCGTCAAAAAGAAAGACTGTTCGTGGAGGTTTTGCATAGACTATAGGCGGTTGAATGCAGTAACCCAACAAGACGCCTACCCCCTGTCCCGTATAGATGAGAGCCTGGACACTTTGTCGGGTAGTCGCTACTTCAGCACCCTAGACCTAGTGAGCGGACACTGGCAGGTTCCCTGGACGCGGATGCCAGCGACAAATCCGCTTTCTCCACCCGTTCCGGCCTATATAAATGGAAAGTCCTCCCTTTCGGATTAACTTCCGCACCCGCCACTTTCCAGACACTCATGGAGAGGGTGCTACATGGCCTCCACTGGAAGTCACTTCTCCTTTACTTAGATGACATCATCGTCATAGGCCCCGATTTCCCCACCCATCTCCACCGACTGTCCGAAGTGCTCCATCGTCTCCAAGCGGCTGGTTTAAAACTGAAGCCCAGCAAGTGTGAGCTGCTCCAATCTCAAGTCCGCTACCTAGGCCACGTTGTCAGCGAGCGAGGTATCTCCACTGATCCAGAAAAGATCGCTGCAGTACGTGATTGGCCCCCCCCCCTACTTGTCTTAAAGAACTACAAGCGTTCCTAGGAACTGTAGGTTATTACCGCCAGTACCTCCCACGGTTCTCTACTATAGCCAAGCCCCTGACCAGACTCACTTGTAAAGATACCCCCTGGGAGTGGGCCCAACCTCGGGCAGAAGCGTTTGTGCTGCTCAAAGCAGGACTGGTCTCCGCCCCCATTCTAGGCTACTCCGATGCCAACAGTCCCTATACCCTAGACACCGACGCCAGTGACGACGGTGTCGGCGCCGTCCTGTCCCAGATCCAGAACAATGAAGAACGGGTGATAGCGTACTACAGTAAAACGCTGAGCCCCCCAGAGCAAAACTACTGTGTCACTCGCAAGGAGTTGTTAGCTGTAGTTAAGGCGGTGAAACACTTCAAGCCCTATCTCTACGGACAAACCTTTAGAGTCTGTACCGACCATGCCTCCCTCATGTGGTCTGCAAGCGGAAGGAACCTTCAAGCCAAGTAGCCAGATGGCTGGAAGCCCTCTCAGAGTTTAAGTTCACCATAAAACACCGCAGTGGACATTTGCACGGGAACGCAGACGGACTGAGTAGGCGTTGCCCCTCTGATTGTAAACAGTGTACCCACATTGAGAGTAGAGATGGTGGCCCCACCAAAGACGAGGTGATACATACCTTCCCAAACCCCTCCCCTACCCCCCTTGCCCAGCCCTTGTCTACTCCCTCCTCTCCCTCAGACCCCCGGGTAGTTGCCATTGCCCGTCCACGTCTACCACCCCCTGATACAGATCTGATGGAAGCTCAAAAGACCGGCCGTCACCCCGTAGATGTCGTGTATGAAGCTATCCAAAATAATACCCCCGTAGACCCCCAACAGCTTGAGCTTGGCAGCAATGAGTTGCGCCAATTGGAGAAGAGGAGACATTCCATGCAACTCCGCCCGGATGGTGTACTGGAGATACACCATGCCGGCCAAACCCGGTCTCACTGGTGTGCCGTGTGCCCCCCCAGTCTGCGTGGAAAAGTCGTGTGGGAGACCCACGTCATGGCCCACCAATGTATTCAACGAACACTCAAGAGGTTGAATCTCACCTGGTACTGGCCGGGCATGACAGCCGATGTACGGCGAGCGGTCAACAGCTGCGAGACGTGCCAACGTGCTAAACATGGGGGTACCAAACCCAACCCCGCACGACAATGCATGTATGCCGGCCGGCCTTGGGAAAAACTAGTGGTAGATCTAGTTGGTCCCCTTCCTGAGACCCAGCGTGGTAACAAGTGGATTTTGGTCTTAACGGATCATTTTACCCGCTGGCAGGACGCCCTCCCCCTCCCAGACGTTACAGCCCCAGTAGTGGCCACCGCCTTAGACGAGCGTGTGTTTAGCTATTTCGGTCTACCCGAGCAAATGCATACCGATCAGGGTGCCCAATTTGAGTCCAGCCTGATGAGAGAATTATGCACCATTTGGAGGGTGGCCAAGACCCGCACTACCCCCTACCACCCTCAGGCCAATGGAGTTGTGGAGCGGAATAATAGAGTTCTCGGAGACGCCTTACGTTCTCTCCTCCTGAAGAGACGTCCTGAAGAATGGGATCTGGTCCTTCCCCAAATCATGAGAGCTTTTCGCGCTACCCCCCACTCTACTACTGGTGAAACGCCCAACTTTCTTATGACGGGTAGAGAGTTGCGCCTCCCTGACCAACTGACCTACCACCCCCCTCTGCTAGAGTGCGTACCTGTGCACGAATATGCCTGAGCCCTGCAAGAGAGACTAGAGGATGTCCACGAGGCACTGAGAATGGAGCAGAAGCAGACTAGAGGGGACGACGGAGAAGAGCCGTCGTTATTCCGACCGGGAGATGAGGTCTGGCTAGAGAACAAGAGGCGAAGAAAGGGAGAGAGCCCCAAGCTCCAACCCAAGTTTGTTGGGCCCTATATCATTGAAGAGGCCTACAGCAACCACACCTACTTAATCGACCGACATGGACAACGTTCGGTGCAAAATGGTAGCCGCCTCACACCCTATAAAGCTTGCCTTGAGCCCTACGGCCAAGCTCCAGCAGCCATGGAGCCAGCTCGCCGTCCCAACATGCGTGGCGCAGCCCCCGCAGAAGAAGAAGCCCCCCCCCTCCCCTTCAAGACATTCCCCTACCCCTCCTAGAGCTCCCGATCCCACCACACTTTCTCCCAGCATTGCCATCCCCCCCACTTCCCCTACTAGAAGAACGTACACCCCCTCGCCTACAGCAACCCTTACCAGAGACGCCCCTCAACACCCCCAGCGAGTTTCGTACAAATCGGCCAAGAACTGGCCGAAATAGGAGCCAGACCCGAATGTGGGAGTTGCCCCCCCACCAGTCACACCACCCCCTGTCATAGCCCCTGCACCTACTGGTCGCCCTAGGCGTAATGTGGGACCACCCCAACGCTATGGAGAACCCTGGTGTCATCAAGTGACTGGCGAAAATGAGCAATTGTTTGAACAACAATACCAGGAAAAAATGAGGTTGATAGCCGAATTAACGGCTTTTACCGCAAAGACCGAGGCCCCAATACAACCCTTCCACAGGTCGACTTAGTAGACTGGAGAATGGTGACTAACCATCTCAGTTACTAGTGAGCTGCCGGTTGCGTTAGCTGTTATCTGTGTGTGTAGTGAGTTCGAACTTTGAAGGGCGAACTAGTTTAACTAGGTTCGGCCAGCAGAGGTTCGGCTGTCTTGTTTCAGTGCTGTGCAGAGGTCGAACATTGAAGGCGAAGTTAGACAAAGCTAAGTTCGGCCAGCAGAGGTCCAGACTGATCTGCCTATGTATTACTACTCGAGTAATGGTGCGCAAGTGAAGTTATTTGTTAAGAACAAAGAAACTTCTGAGAGTGTGCAAGCTGACTCTGATTTATTTGACTAGAACATGCATATTTATACAAACAATTACATAACTGATAAAGCTGATAAGTAGTTAGACAAAAGGTGGCCACACCTAGCACAAACCATTGGCTAGCGTGTGCCAATAGAACAAGGTAGGAGGTACATAGGCATCTGCATGACTGCACTCACATGTTCGACATATAAGATTGAATGTAAGGCAGTAAGAATATAAATGTGCATAGAAATAATGTTGCTAAAGTGTACGCATAGAACTAGGTCGCTGGAATAAATGGAAGTAAAATAGAATGTAAATAGAAAGTACATGTGGGGGGTAACTGTTCGTACCAGCGCCGTCCGTCACATTATTATAATAATTAACAATTAATATGCCTAATCTATTATTTCCCTGTCTTTCTCTTCAATGCAATAGCAACAATGCATTATAGTAATGCACTATTATTTTTATTATTACTACTAATTTATTAATAAATCATTGAATTCATTTATTATTATTATTATTGTTATTGTTATTGTTGTTGTTGTCGTTGTCGTTGCCGTTGCCGTTGCCGTTGCCGCTGCCGTTGCCGCTGCCGCTGCCGCTGCCGCTGCCGCTGCCGCTGTCGCTGCCGCTGCCGCTGCCGCTGCCGCTGCCGCTGCTGCCGCTGCTGCCGCTGTTGCTGCTGTTGCTGCTGTTGCTGCTGTTGCTGCTGTTGCTGCTGCTGCTGCTGCTGTTGCTGCCGCTGCTGCTGCTGTTGCTGCTGCCGCTGCCGTTGCCGTTGCTGCTGCTGCTGCTGTTGCTGTTGCTGTTGCTGTTGCTGTTGCTGTTGCTGCTGCTGTTGCTGCTGTTGCTGTTGCTGCTGTTGCTGCTGTTGCTGTTGCTGCTGTTGCTGTTGCTGCTGTTGCTGTTGCTGCTGTTGCTGCTGCTGCTGTTGCTGTTGCTGCTGTTGCTGCTGTTGTTGTTGCTGCTGTTGTTGTTGTTGCTGTTGTCGTCGTCGTCGTCGCCGCCGCCGCCGCCGCCGTCGTCGTCGTCGTCGTCGTCGTCGTCGTCGTCGTCGTCGTCGTCGTCGTCGTCGTCATCGTTATCGTTATTATTATTATTATTATTTTTATTATTATTATATGTTATTATATGTTATTGGTGAATGAATATGTGCACAACACTACTAAAAAAGAATCAATTCTACTTCTAAATAACAACTAACTTATTATTATTACTTACTTTATTATTACTACTTACTACCTACTTCTTCTGCTACAACCACTACTTACTACTGCTACTATACTACTACATACTAAAGCTAAATTATTATTAATTATTACAATTTTTAAAAGTTATTGTTATTTATTATTGTTCATTATTATTAATTTATTTAATAGTCTTTCTTTAGAACAATACTTTATTTTACAAAAGTATGCTGATCTGTTGATTTTTTAGTAATTGATAACAATAATAATGACAACTTGTAAGAAGATGCAGATAGTGGTAGCAACCTCTTTTTCTTCTTTTGTGTAGATTTGGGCCCACACGGCCTAGCCCTTTCTATGCGACATACATGCTCACCCATTTTGAACGAAACATACATGTGTGTATGTGTGTCTGAGGGTGTATGTTTCACAATTACCAATGGTTGATGATGTTGAATAAAGAATAGTACATACTATTCTAGCAACCATATTGAAAACACACCACATCATTTATTATGGTTTTGGAGGGGGTGCCAAAGAACACAAAGGGGGGATCCATCAAAAGTTTTTTCGGGGCTCCGCCCCAAACCCCGGTTGGCTCCCACCTTTGTGTTTTTTTCTGAATCCGCCACTGTCTATTACTATTAATTATTGTAGGTGTTAGACAAAGGATTAAGCAGTAATGTATTAACAAGCACTAGCGTGTATTCTTACAACAGAAAATGCTTATTTTCTCACGCGAATACCAACAATTTTGCCTGCGTGAATAAAGCATACAAGTATTAATATACTGTACAGGAATTTGGTGTCTGGGTGGTAGCCACCTGTACACACTCCCGACGTGCTCTGCTTGCGCCCAAGTCTACTGGCAATAATCTGTACTGATTATTTAGAGAGCGTTCGCTGGTGTTTGCATTTATGGGTGCGGCCGAACTTGGAGTATATACTTGCTGGCAGTGGACAATAATTATCTACTAATTATTGGCTGCGCCCGAACCTTCACAAGGCTCGACAATAATTGCAAATTATTGTCTAGTTTATAGTTTGTTTCGAAATGTATGCCGACATTAGTTCCTCAGGAATTACTTGTCTAGTTTATAGTTTGTTTCGAACTGTATGCTGACATTAATTCCTCAGGAATTACTTGTCTAGTTTATAGTTTGTTTCGAACTTGTGACTACTGGCAATAATTATGCTGGAATTATTATAGCCGAATCTGGACTCAGTCGAGATCGACAATAACTTCGCTGTGATTATTGCTATCTAACTTGGTGGATTCCCCGAATCCGAATTTGATATGAGGCGAACTGTTAGGGCACTAGGCGTTGCGTTGTAATCCTCACCTCAGGTGAGAATATACACAGTGATAGGGCGAACCGTTCTCACTTTCCACTTAGCTTCGTGCTAGCCAACAGTCGACCAGGTCAGCGCTTGTAGTTTTTGTAGCTCCTAGCTGTGCTTGCTTCAGAGAGAGAGAATTCATCTGAGAGTCAGGCTAACTCTGAACTTTATTGCATTAACATCAGTTTAAATACAGGGAAGGCGGGTACACATTACTAACCACGCCTGAGTAAAAATATTGGTGCAAGCCACGCCTTGCCCTTACATCAACACCCACTTTGTAATAATCAAAAACGTGGAAAAATATAATAAGTTGTAGTAAATAATTATTTGGTACAAGGTAGAACGCACTAAATAGTATCGTAGACACATGTAAACAATAGACCCTTGCATAGACATAGACAGTGTGTAGCGAGTAGACATAAATGTAGACAGTGAGCTATTTCGGAGATAAAAGCTTAACTCTTAGACAAAGGAAATAGAACAATGAGATACAAGCTCAGACGGTAATTGCGAGAGAGTATCTTACTAAGTAGATAATAATAATAAAATAGGAGAGCGTACTGGCGTCCCTCAAACACTCCCCCCCCCCATTGGCAACTATAGGGCCAATAAAAAGAAGGGGCGCACAGAGTGTAATAATGTTAATTCTTACTGTCCATTATGTATCAGAGAAGGTCCCGCTCCCTTTGAATGGATGTCTTGACTTCCTCTGCCCTTTGTAAATGTTTAAACGCCTCTCTCGTTATGTTGTACAGTTCTTCCTCTAGTCGTTTAATTCTTCTGTACCGATCTTCTCTCCTCTCCTCATCTACCCTTTCTCTTGGCCTTCTATTGTCGGCGGCTGGTAGATTTTCCCTTGGTGTGAGGTGCCGTCGGAATGAATTTTCTTTACCTCCTATGTGTATCCGCGGCTTATATTTTGTGTCGGTCAGCTCGACCCTAGTCACTTTGATTGGTGTCTCATCAACTTTGTCTCCCAATCTTTTCTTTACGGATCCCTTTTCTTGCTCGAGTATTGGTGTCGGAGTGCCAAAGGGTGCTGGTTGTGTCCATTGCATAGTTCGACAGAACTCTGCATATGAATGTTTATCTACCTCGTAGAGGGGTCGGGTTGTTCCACCATGTGCCTGTTCTCCTCCCTTGCCACGAATATGTTTCGATATTGTGTCTCTGGAGCTGCTCTTCTTGCCGCATGCACAAAAGAAATATGTGAAATGTTGGTGCACATGGTAGATTATCCTTTTCTTATTTAGTTGTAGGCTGCATATCTTGCAGCCCCAGGTATCCCCTTCTATCTGATACATGGCTTTCTTGATTGCCTGCGAGGTTTCTTCTGTTTTCCATGTCTCTTTGGTATGGCGTGTCGGTGGAGGGGGTGTCGGTGTTTGTTGTGTAAGCACCCGGCATCTGGCTGCTCCCTCCTCAGCGATAGTGTTAATTCTTGCTGGAGAGGAATAATTTCTTTTTCTCACCCGAACTGTGTTTGTACTAGCTAGTAGTTCCTCTGCGAAGATCGGGTCCTCCTCCAGCGATATTGTACCGTCATTCTCCATGTTGTGTAGAAGGTGGGTGATGTCTTGTAGGAACTCAGCTCGGTAGTGTGGAGAAAGTTTGAAGTGCTCAGCATTTTTATCTGAGTATTGTTCTTGTTTACACATACCTTCTTTTGCTGCTAGTACTGCCTCCTCCATTGTTCTCGGTGCACACGTGTTTCTCTGGGTGTGTTTTGCCGACAAAGGGGCGTTTTCGAAAAATGGCTCTACTTCGGTAGTTGTCTCCTCGCCGCGTATGTGGGGTTTTCCCGGCGGCGTTGTCGTTGGGGAGTTGTTCTCTCCCAACAATCCTAGCGTTTTGTTGTTTCTGCCCTGTTCGTCCATGGTAAGTGTATAATTTCTTTTTTATTTATTACTTCGGCAGATTGTTGGTTCTGCCTGTCTGTTTGTTGTGTTCTATAACACTGGTAGTCAACGAACTTGGCTGGCTTTCTTGTCTCCCTCCTTGGTCGATCACAGTTTACACTGGATTCTGGTGGGGGGAGTGAGCTGTCTGGTTGTATCTCCTCTGCTCCTACTCCCGTAAACGTCCCAATTACTTCTCCCGCTGGGACGCGGACACTTTCTGAGGAGGGGTTGAGACATCTCACTAGTACTCGACCTTGGTGGTCGGGCGTGTTGATGCTGGTGGCCAGCATTGGGCCTCCTTCTATACTTTCGATGATCCCCTGTGGACAAGGCTCTTGCTGGTGAGGTGACACCATATGGTGGTTTCTGCCTGGGGGGTAGGTAGGTGTCCTTCTGGACTTGTACTCTTGACACCAAGTCTCTCCCGTGCCTGTCTGTGCACGTGAGTTCCTTATCTTGAACTCGTAGTATCGGCTGGTCAAATCCTATTTGACAGTTCTGGTTTGAGAGGAAAGGCATGCCCAAAATCACGTCTTTGTTGATTTGGCTTACTACGAATGTTTCTTCGTAGTGAATGTGCCTGATCCTCCCGGCGAGTGTGAGTAAGCCGTAGAATGGCAACCGTGTGCCGTCTGCCATCAGCCCGTGGGAGTCGTATTGACGCAAGTGTTGTTGAACCTTGGGAGGGAGTTGGTCATAGACGCGTTTTGCCAACAAGTTGGTATTACAGCCGGTGTCTATGAGATAGGTGACTGCTTGGCCCTCCACTTTCCCCGGCAGATAATAGCTGGATTTATAGGGTCTCCCCACTTGGTTCAAGTGTATAGGCTTGGGGTGACTTGTTTTGGTTCGGCTCTGGTTCAGCTTCGGGGGCCGTGGTGTACTGTCTACTTGTTCTCTCTCCTCCTCTTCTACTGGGAGGTGCTCCTCCTCTTCTTCGTCCGCCAACGGGTGAAACCGGTTGGTTAGTGGGACGGGTAATGGGCCAGCCTTAGGGTAGGCGTGGCGCGTTCATTGCATTTTTGCCCTTGTGCAGCTAGTAGGGGGTCCTACTACTGCGGGCCGAGCCCGTTTCCCTGTCTTGCAGTCCAGGGGGCGGTCTTGCATTGACTGCGCAAGTGTCCTGTCCGTTGGCAACCCCAACAGCGTTTGGGTGGTCCTTCTTGAGGCTTCTGTTTCAGTCCTGCCACTTCCTTGCTTAGCGCCTCTACTGTTTTTAACAGTTTGGCGATGGGGTCCTCTACTTCCTGACAGGAGACTTCTGGCAAGGGGGGGTCCATACAACCTGCTAGGGCTCCTTCATGCACAGTCCGAACGTTGGAATATGGCATGGCCTGATGCTGTATTTGTACGTAGTCGTTACCCGCCATGATTGCTTCTTCTAGGGTGGCGGGCCGGATGGCTAACAAGTGCCGCTGTAGGTAGGCATGGCCCAAGGTACTTTGAAATGTCTGGAGGGTTAACTCCGTCCGATTCCTCTGGGGAAGTTCCTCATAGGCCGCCTCTACTAGACGTTCTACTGTAACTGCGTGCTCTCGCAGTGTGTCTCTGGGGTGCTTTCGATACCCTGCTAGCTTATTTTGCGCCTCCGTTCTGGTGAGTCCGAAACTGGCTCGGAGGGTCTCTATGATGGCTTGCTGGGTCGGTCCACGCCCACATTGTTCTGCCTTTCCTGTCAGCGCATGTCGAAGATGGATCGTGGCTTCCTCAGGGGTCCACCGATTCATTCTGGCCACTTCCTCGAAGCGTTGGATAAAGTAATGCACATCACTTTCTCCATCGAAGTGGGGTGCCTTGAATTTGCTTCCTGCGTTTGTGGTTGTCATCCTCTCTAGGATATCTGTCAGTGTACCCATGATCTGTAGAGAGGAACCCTCTCAATCTGAGCTGACTGCTCTCCGTCTGTACGACATCGTTCAGACTGGGCTCTTTGCTTCGGGAGGTCGGGATCTCTTTCTGTGGGCCTTGCAATCCCACTGCTGCCACCAATGTACAGGAATTTGGTGTCTGGGTGGTAGCCACCTGTACACACTCCAGACGTGCTCTGCTTGCGCCCAAGTCTACTGGCAATAATCTGTACTGATTATTTAGAGAGCGTTCGCTGGTGTTTGCATTTATGGGTGCGGCCGAACTTGGAGTATATACTTGCTGGCAGTGGACAATAATTATCTACTAATTATTGGCTGCGCCCGAACCTTCACAAGGCTCAACAATAATTGCAAATTATTGTCTAGTTTATAGTTTGTTTCGAACTGTATGCTGACATTAATTCCTCAGGAATTACTTGTCTAGTTTATAGTTTGTTTCGAACTGTATGCTGACATTAATTCCTCAGGAATTACTCGTCTAGTTTATAGTTTGTTTCGAACTTGTGACAACTGGCAATAATTATGCTGGAATTATTATAGTCGAATCTGGACTCAGTCGAGATCGACAATAACTTCGCTGTGATTATTGCTATCTAACTTGGTGGACTCCCCGAATCCGAATTTGATATGAGCCGAACTGTTAGGGCACTAGGCGTTGCGTTGTAATCCTCACCTCAGGTGAGGGTATACACAGTGATAGGGCGAACCGTTCTCACTTTCCACTTAGCTTCGTGCTAGCCAACAGTCGACCAGGTCAGCGCTTGTAGTTTTTGTAGCTCCTAGCTGTGCTTGCTTCAGAGAGAGAGAATTCATCTGAGAGTCAGGCTAACTTTGAACTTCATTGCATTAACATCAGTTTAAATACAGGGAAGGCGGGTACACATTACTAACCACGCCTGAGTAAAAATATTGGTGCAAGCCACGCCTTGCCCTTACATCAACACCCACTTTGTAATAATTAAAAACGTGGAAAAATATAATAAGTTGTAGTAAATAATTGTTTGGTACAAGGTAGAACGCACTAAATAGTATCGTAGACACATGTAAACAATAGACCCTTGCATAGACATAGACAGTGTGTAGCGAGTAGACGTAAACGTAGACAGTGAGTTATTTCGGAGATAAAAGCTTAACTCTTAGACAAAGGAAATAGAACAATGAGATACAAGCTCAGACGGTAATTGCGAGAGAGTATCTTACTAAGTAGATAATAATAATAAAATAGGAGAGCGTACTGGCGTCCCTCACAATATGAGCAGATCTCCCTACCAAGTGTTTTTTGTGGGATCTCATCCCGAAGTGGATGCAATGGGTTAAGCCGTTGATTAGAGCAGCCGAGTTAATATTTTATGGCATTTAATTTTTGATAATTTTTTACATAATTTTATCTCTTATGGCATCTTGAGTGTAAATAATTTTTTAGTTTTCTATGCATTCATGTATATATGGATAATTAGGTACATATTTATGGGTATATTTATATCTGCATTGAATAAAAATGAATCGTTTTATGATTATATAAATATATATTTATTTGAGTATATTGAATACTATGAAATATCTTGGAAAACTTCTAACATGACCTCAAATAAAAAAATAAATGTAATTAGGGGGGCTCCCTGCACATGAGGCTGTCTTCAGAATCTTCGGACTTAACAACGCAATCTTCAGATCTTCAATCTTAAGCAATGAAAAATTTTTTAGTCTTCTTGTTGAAAAAACTTATGCTAACGACTGGTATATTTTGGTGTTATAAGACAGCTCAAAACCAAAGTTGGAAAAATAACTGAGAAGTAACGTATGGTGGCTCATAACATTAGACGGTTTCGTTTTCAAAGCGTATGAACGGATTTGAAATAGTCCAGACGGTTTGCAAAGCGTCTTTTACATTGAAAATAATTGGGTAATTGTAGTAAAATAGCCCAAGAAACTATGTTTAAAAACGGGCTTGTTGGCTATAATAAATTAATTGTCGCCCTCAGCAGTTGCAGAATTAATGCTATAAAACTGTATTTCCTGTCCAACAATTGTAAAATCTGAAAACCGTATAGTTGTCTTGCAAATAATTCAGACGGTTTAGAAATGATCCAGAGGATTTAGAAAATTACAAACCGTATGGACGCTTTAGAAAGAGTATGAACTATTTACAAACCGTATGAACTATTTTGAAATAGCCTGAACTGTTTTAAAATAGTCTAAACTGTTTTGAAATGGTTGGAAAAGTTTGCAAGGCACATGGCCTTCGAACCAAAAGCAATCGTCATAACTTTATTTATAGCCTCTATATAACTTTTTCAACATAGACGTCGATCAAAAGATATAGAGCAAGTTAGTTAACTGTATAAAAATGTTGTTGAATATAATCTCTAAAATGAATTTTTACATTTACTGTTAGGTTGCATTTATTATTCAAAATAATTTGAAACAAATAATATTTAATAAATAAAAAATATTATTTATTTATTTAGAAAAAATTCAACTGTTCAGTGTTTAGGAGAAACATTATCCATCATAAATTGACTGTAGATCTATGACCAATAGAGCGAACCAGCAAATCGGCTCGGATTTTCTAAGTTCACAAACAATTTCACAAAGCGTTCAGAAGTTTTTGCAAAAGTTCAGACCATTTCAAATTCGTTCAAACGGCTTGGAAAGCGTTCAGACGTTTTAAAACACAAAAGGCAAAACGTTCTGAGCCACCATAGTAACGGCAAAAGTTGGGCAATGTTGAAGCGAAGGCTAGTGTTATTGTTATTTTCATATTATTGTTACATTGATCTGCCAAGTTGGTTGGCAAGGAAATGTGAAAGAAGTTAGTTTAAGAGCTTTTCACTGTGGTGTGCTCAGATTTTGTGACATTAAATGATCCAATACACATAATGTAATGCCACTAAATCTGAGCACACCGCAGTGAAGAGTTTTTGAAGTAGAAGGGGTGGGTAAAAGGGGAACAGATCAGGTGTTGCAAAATCCCTTTTGAGTTTAAAAATACTTTTTTAGTATGTATTAGAGTGTTTTAGGCTCAAACTTGAGAATGATTCTAACTGTGGACCAGACCTGTCATCCCTCTTGATTTTTTAGGGATCAACAAAACTTTCAAATACTAATTTTCTCTGCTCCTGAAAACTGCTGAATTACCTGAAAACTCCTGAAATTTGAATCTCCTCCTTGAAACCTCCTGCAAACTTTACTTTTATTTTTCTATTGAGCAAAGAGAGTAAACTTTCAGATGGCTCAGGGTGGACATTGCTTTCACATTATTCTTCTACACGTAGCTTTAGGTTGTTCGACATAGTAGCTTTTGTCATGCATAGCAAATTTAAGTTGCATTCACCTCAGCAGTAACTCTTGGCTTTTTAAATTTATAAACCAACCAAATAATTGAATTTTGGTTTTTACAAACACCCTATCTTCTTTCTATACCCTCAAACCCAGTGGTTACGATCCAAAGCAATAATTCCAATATTATTAAATAACATTTTTTTCCCAACAAGTATGTTGTGGACTTGTAGAAGCTAGAACTACATGACATACAATGCAGAACCAATCACCAACACCAAGACTTCAAGAGAATAAATAGTTACCATTTATTTCAATTTGTGGTTATTCTTATTAATTATTATCAATTATAGTAAGTGTTGTTGATGTTGATGATTGATAAATAAAACAAAAACAAGAATGCACAAATTATTACATGCAGCATTTTTCAATACTATATATATATACATATAACTTATTATTGCTTGCTGTCATTCATAAGCCACATTTTTGTAAAAAAAAATACATAACACTCAAAATGGTATATACAACAATTACTAAAAAATAATAACAATTAATTCATTTAATTATTAATAATAATAATTATTATTATAATAAAAAATAGTAATAATAATAATAATTATTATTAATTAATAGTAGTAGTAGTTATTATTATTTATCAACCTTGATAATTGGAAGGGTACTGATGAAAAACTTTCAGTTGGTGAACTACA
>CALYOO010000548.1:0-22882 GCA_945261195.1 Cryptosula pallasiana
AAAACCAGTCAAGACTGAAGCAAGTAAAACAGTGCTCAACAAGAAAAAATCGAGGAGCTAGATACTAAAAGGTAAAATAGTAGAAGATATTAAAACTATTGGCTGACTACAAGTTGTTTCATGTGCTAGAAAAAAAGATGGAAAAAGAAAATAATTCTAAGCACAATCATCAGGTCGGCTCTCCACTGTTAAAAAAATGAATTTTTTTAACAGTGGAGAGCCGACCTGATGATTGTGCTTAGAATTATTTTCTTTTTCCATCTTTTTTTCTAGCACATGAAACAACTTGTAGTCAGCCAATAGTTTTAATATCTTCTACTATTTTACCTTTTAGTATATATATATATATATATATATATATATATATATATATATACATTTGTATAAATTTATAAATGTAACTGCAACAAAATTGTAAAAGATAGTATAAAATAACTTACTCATTTGTGGTAGAAATACTGCTAGCCATTTTTTTGTTCTTTTGCAGACTAATGCTCGAAATGAATTAAAAAAATATAAACTGATACTGCTTAGAAAAAATACTTTCTCTTTTATACAAAACATTGAAGTAATTTATCAAATATTAATTCGTAGACTGATTTTCTAATCATTACTTTGATAAATGATATTGTTTTTTTAAAAAAGTGTAAGTTAAATGGGAAGTCGGTTAAAAAATAGGAAGGTAGAGATTAGATAAACTAATAAGCTTAAGCTGTACATACACTCCTGTAAACTTCCTTTTAACCTAGCTAAAATTTTTGGTACATACACTCCTGTAAACTTTCTTTCTACCTAGCTAAAATTTTTGAAGGCAGAACATTGGATAAACAAATTTTACAAGTCCTAGATTGATACTCTTTCAAATATAGCTAGCTAGGACAAAAATTACAATTCGTTTGAATGTCAACTCACATCCTTTAAACATGTTTTATAGCAAAAATATGATGTGTGATTAACTAGTTCAATTGCAGTTCATTGAAATGCTCTACTACAACACACACTACTTCGAACTATATAGTCAACTGAACATATTCACAAACAATCATATAGATACATATACAGCAAAACATTGATGCAGTGTAGTTCCATCTCTATATCATCAGACAGTAAATTAGAATGTGAGAGATTCATTTATAGTTTACAACATTAAGTATGAGTTCGGAATGTAATAAATACTTTACAGGTATCTGATAGCATTTAAATATGTATATGTAACATATAACTCTTGATTTATTAGACAAAACAGCTTCCTAAAAATAGACAATACACTATGTATGTTGATACATCGTTTGCATTTCACTCAAAAAACACTTCCTAAAACTGAATTTATGAGATATTTTAAGAAAAGTAACAGTCTTGGATTTTCAAACTTGTAAGTCTAACTAACAAAAAAAGTGGATAAAGTCATACTTTGTTCATGATTTTTAGATGATACCGGAGATAACTAGAATTAGAGATATAACCACAATCCGGTTTAAAATTAAGTTTTGTTGGAAGTGAGTGGATTTCCCACTAAGTTTTTGGTGAAAGGTTGTACCCGTACTAACTAATATGTAATCAAACACAATAAAAACAGGAGATAAATGCAATCAAGTTCTCTTCCTTTTTAGGTTGAATTGATAAACCTATAATTCCGAAGTCTATGGATGCTTGTTGTTTGTTTTAAATAGAAATAACATGATAATAAATAGGGCTTAGGCGTAATTAATGACTTTTCTCGAGCGATTTTATAAAGAATAACATTAAAAAGGTCGAAACATATAGGATTAGGTGAGAGATGGTGATTAATGACTTTTCTGGAGTGGGGTTATTAGTGAAGTGACACTTGCGTTATATTATAACTAACTACTTTTTAAAAACTTGTGAAAATGAACTGGTAACTTTATGTCGACTGAAATAATGCCTAGAACGTCTAGCATAAATTTTGGTTGACCAAAACAGGACTGAAAACCTTTAGGGCGAGTACAAAATTATTGTAACTCGCTATAACGGATATTCTAAGAAATATTTATTTTCTCGTTGCTAACAATTAACATAAATATTTGTAACGGATGTCACATGATCTCAATCGGTTTTTGCCAACTGAATCACTTAGTTACTAGTAAAAATTTGATACTCGTTTGTTTTTTTTGTTTATAACAGCAATGTCGCAATTGTATTTATCGTAAATATTTCAAAAACGGATATCACGTGATTCCAGTTGGTTTTTCCTACTGAATCGCTTAGTTACTCATAAACATTTGAAAATTGCTTGATTTTTTCGTTGATGAAACATGTCGCAAGTATCTTTTAACAAATATTACCGTTATTTCAATCAGTTTTTCTTACTAGATTACTCAGTTACTCATCAACATTTCATAATTGCTTTCATAATAGTTGTTGCAAAGCAATGTTAAAATTAAAAAAATATTACTACGATTCCAACCAATTTCCTTACTGAATTACTTAATTACTCGCCAGTATTTTATAGTTTCTTTCACTAATAATTACAAAGTAATATTGTAAATATATAATGCAGTAGATACTAAATTGATACAAATTTCATTCGTATAATTTTAAAACTTGACTAATGTAGTTTTTTACCAGAAATAATAATAATTTTGAACAAAATCAAAAATTAACGCTGATTACATGTATGGTAAACATAATAACTGTAAATATATATAACTAAAAGAAATATTTATGCTCAAGTCTCCTCTCTCTCTCCTCTAACCTCTCTCCTCTAAACTCTCTCTAGATATATACAAATACAGCTATTTTTATATGTAGACTCGATCTCGAATGCTGATGATATGTCTTCTCAAGTGGATAAATGAAGTTAAAGTAATTTGTATTACACAAAATTTACTGTAAATTTTTATCACCTAGAGGACTAATGGTATCCTCTCTCCTCTCTCTCAAGATATCTCCTCTCTCTCCTCTAACTTCTCTCCTCTCTCTTCTCTCCCCTCTTAGATGTATACAAATACAACTATTCTAATATGTAAACTCGATCTCGAATGCTGATTATATGTAATCTCAAGTGAATAAATGAAGTTAAAGTACTTTGTATTACATAAAGTTTGCTGTAAATTTTATTCATCTAGAGGGCTAATGGTATCCTCTCTCCTCTCTCATCTTTCCCTCTCTCCTCTCTCTCAAGATATCTCCTCTCTCTCCTCTAACCTCTCTCCTCTAACCTCTCTCCTCTCTCCTCCCTCCCCTCTCTAGATGTATACAAATACAACTATTTTTATATGTAAACTCGATCTCAAATGCGGATGATATGTAGTCTCAAGTCAATAAATGAAGTTAAAGTACTTTGTATTACACAAAATTTACTGTAAATTTTAATCATCTAGAGGGCTAATGCCCCCCTTTCTCCTCTCTCCTCTTTCCCTCTCTCCTCTCTCTCAAGATATCATATGTGTCGGAATTACAAAAATTTATCAAAACTTAAATGCCATACATTCAAAATCTAGATGCCCTATGAGTTAGAAATATGTATACATTTATGTAAAAAATTATCAAAACTTGAATGCCATACATTCAAAATCTATATGCCATATAAGTTCAAATTAGGTGAAAAAATAATCAAAACTCAAATGCCACTTAAATGCCACTCAAATGCCACTCAAATGCCCACCAAATGAAATACAATATCAACTCGGCGAATCCATCCAACGTCGCAACCCATTGCATAACCCCCGAGGTCTGATCCACAAAAAAACACTTGGTAGGGAGATGTGCTCATATATTACTACTCGCACCTTATTAGCTACTATTTATAAATCTTATGTCTATTTGATCGTTCATGTCTATAATGCATGTAACTGGATCAATGGAGGAGCAGGGGCCAGTGTTTCTGTCACTTCCTGGTACTCAGCCTATAAAAGACTTAGTTTTTCACTACTTTTTGCATTCGAATTGGTGTTACACTCTGCCACTGCGTAATATTAGCTACAGTGAATACATACATATACATATGTGCGTGTGTGTGCATGCCTGTGTGTGTGCCTGTGTGTGTGTGGTGGGTGTGCAACTGAAAAGATCTGAGATGTATGTTGGAGTCCAATGCTCACCAGAGTTGTAATGTCGAAGATACTTGTTTGTAATAATATTGAGTGCCATACCAATACAGGAGTGCCACTCTAAAAAGCGGATTGCTTTTTGTCAGACAAGTGAGAGCTGATTGCGTGTTGTACCAGTTACCAGGAGGTGTGTCTGGTTGTACCAGTTACCAGGAGGTTTGTCTGGTTGTACCAGTTACCAGGAGGTGTGTCTGGTTGTACCAGTTACCAGGAGGTGTGTCTGGTTGTACCAGTTACGAGGAGGTGTGTCCGATTGTATCAGTTACCAGGAGGTGTGTCTGGTTGTACCAATTACCAGGACGTGTGTCTGGTTGTACCAGTTACCAGGACGTGTGTCTGGTGGCAAAGGCTTAGTGGAAAAGAGATCAATAGTCAAGATTTGCTCATACTTACATATGTAGGCTGCACACACATATATAGTGCACCTACACACACTATAGACATATAAATGTGTCACGCATACATACGAGGTACGAATACCTCTATTAAGGATTTTAGTGGTCGTTTGACATTCACATAGTAGTGATCGCTGGACAAATCTCATGTCTTTCGATACAACACACAGTCTGCTTTCAAAAACCTGACATCTACCATTTCATATTGATAGAAAGGTGTATCCTCAACCTTAAAACTTGTAACAAATCAAAGGTGCAACGCAGAGCAGTAGTAACGTAGGAGCAGATCTGGGTAAGAAATTGGGCTCAGTTTTGGTTAGGTTCAGGTAACACTTATGCCTCGATCTCTCTTCCTTTCCACACACGGCTATTTTATCACTTTTAAATTATATTTTTCCTGGCATAATCGTTTCTATTATCCTTTAGTACAATATGAGTAGATCAATCTACCTGGGATTTATTGGGAGTGACATCTAAGATGTTTACTCGACGTCAGTATTTATGGTTTGACTTCATAAGATAAATTAATGGAAACAGCTTTTGCAAGTCTTTTTCCCCTCCTGAGTTTTTTCAGTAATGTAGGAGCAGATCTCTGGCATGGAGTCTAAGAAAAAGGCTCTCCTGGTTCCAAGGAACTTTTTACTTGCAGCAGTCACCATGAGAACCTGAAAAAATGCTTTTTGTGCGCGCCAGTTTTTATTGTTTTTAATTTAGTTTGTAATTGTATGATTAAGTAAGTAATTATTGTGCAGGGGCTGTTTTATTAGGTTTTGTATGATGAGATTTCAGGATTGTATAAAAATGAAGTGTTGTGCATTTTTTTTGTCACGAGGTACTATGGGAACCTGAAAAGTACCTTTTTGTTGCACCAGATTTTAGAGCTGTTATTTATTTTTTGGGTAACTGTTTGAATTAAATACTTATTGTGCAGAGAGTTTATATTGTTTTTTTATTACAGGTTATATCATGAGGTTGACTGGTTTGGGCAAATGCTATGTAGTCTTCCACTGAGGTTTGTATTGTGAGTTTGATTTTAGGATTGACATTGTATAGTTATTGGTAAAGTTTTATTGTAATGGATTCCGATCAGTCTACCACGGACATTGAGTAGTCTCAAGTATTATGCCTCGCACCAGGGAGGACACTGTGCTGATTGACAGTGACAACTGTGTTCAGGCAACCGAATTACTCGGTGAGGCAAAAGCCCATGGCTAAGACAAACAATACAACTTAATGGCTATAAATAGTAATATAGGAGCAGGTCTACCTCCTGGAGATAAGGTTTTCCTGGTACCAAGTGCATTTTTGTTAGCACCAGTTACCAGGGGTTTTGATAGGGGGGGGTGCGACCCGAGATGTTCACTGTGCATCAGTATTTATTGTATGACTTTAGTGATAAGGTTTTCCTGGTCTTGTGCCTTTTTGTTACCACCAGTACCTAAAAACCTGTAATTGTATGGATGATAAGGTTCTCCTGGTTCTCTATATGTATATGATGCTCCTGTTCCCGTGAACCCGACGAGGTGCCTTTTGTGTGCACCAGTTTTTTGAAAGGGTGTAATTACTATGGTATTGAATGTCGGTTTTGACGATGGTTTGTATGTTAGGTGCATATGTTGAATATTTTGTATGCTCTCCCGGTGCATTGTTTGGGTGCCTGGTGCCTGAAGTGCCATTTTTTATGCACTAGGTGTTTTTAATTAGCTGTGTTGAGTGAGGTGTTTTTTGTGGACCGGCTGTCTTAATGTTTCATGTTGCGTTTAGTTGGGCAAGGGGTTTATATTTCAACTTTTTTATGTCGTTAGAGCTTGGCTGGTTTGCGTGGGTTTATACTGAGTTTTTATATTGTGATTTTTATTGCTGTATTAATTTTGTTATATTGGTATAGTTTGTTATTACAATAAAATTTTAACTGTTTCCATACATAACCATCTCCATGTACATATCCATGATCATGTACATGTCAATTTATGTACATGTCCATATCTGTGTCCATATTCATGCAAATTTATGCACATGCACATATTCATGTTCATCTTAATATTCATGTCCATTTATGTACATGCCTATGTTCGTATTCATGTACATATTCATGTCCACTTATGTACACGTCCATATCCATGTATTTTACTGTACATGGAGTACATAAGAGTTTAATATAGTGTTTGCAATACTTTAGATAATTTTACAATCAGGAGTAAATATAGTCTACTCATCGTCTTTGTAGCAAGATTGCTGTACTGTACACTGAGTATATAAGAGTTTAATATATCATTTGCCATAGTTCAGACAATTTTACAGTGAAAGGTAAGTATAGTCTACTCATCATCATCATTATTATGTATTTGCATAGTAAAACAATTAAATTTTTGTTAAAATTTACAGTATTTGATATTCGGGAAACATTTGAAATAGAAAGTAATATATTCGTTTGTTAGTAAGGAAGTCGAGTAATGCTTTTTAATAATTGAAAGAATTTATTCATAGTAGAATTTTATTGATTCTTGATTGGTTTTGTATAGTTCTCCAGACCAGCTCTATTTTTGAAGATCTAAAACAGATATTTACTTGATGTATAAATTACTCCATCTGATTTGAGTTGACGTATTATTTATAACGGTTAGATTGTATTCAATAGAAAAGAGAAATCACTCACCAAGTTGTATTGCGTGTATTGGACTCTTTGAACACAGTTTCTAGTCTACTCCTTTTCATCAGCACTGACTTCTGCTTCAAAATCATCATCTAAAATAAGCAAATAGGTATTAATATAGGAAGTAAAATAATTAGAAATTTTTTATTTCTCAACTAATGCTAACTAATGTTTTTTTTTGTTATTAATTCTTACCTTACCACCGAGACTTAATACATATTACTATAGGATGATAAATAGTGAAGTAAGCAATTAGAATTTTTTTTTATTTCTGAACCAGTGCTGAATAGTACTTTTTATTAATTCTTACCTCCAGATGTTTTATAGTCTTCATACTGAGAAACCTTTTAGTGCTAGTCGTAGATTTTGTTGTAAATGTTGCTTCTTTGAATGCTGTAGTTAAAGTGGATGATTACTGTCTGAAAGCATCGCTTGTTAAATAGTCAAAGTTGCACTGAATGAACTGTGTTATTTTCCAGGCAGAAAACTATGTTTTATTCAAGCGATAAATAATGTTTCATTTGCGGGAAAAAAACTTTTTTTTCAGACTGAAAAGAATTGATTTCCAAGCGACAAAATCAGTTTTTATTCGAGGAAAATTGGGTTATTTTTCAAGTTCGAAATAATAAATTTTTCAGTCAAATAAACTATGTTTCATTTGCACGAAAACAAATTTTTTTTCATATAGAAAATGATTGTTTTCCGCAAATGAAACATGTTAAAATTTGAAAATTGTTTCCTTCGGCACTTGAAGTAGAGCTGTGAATAAACAATGCAGTAAATAATGCAATAGTGCTACTACTAAAAGTCCTATTTAAATTCAATTATTAATAAATATAATTGATAGTCAAGTCGTTTTTATCAGTTATAAAAAACAGTGTGCGCACTAATTATAATTTGTTTTTTACAACATAATGAGTTACATTTTAAGTTAAAGTCTTTTTCACACTTTTAGAAATTGTAGCACGTGAACTAATTTGGATATACACAGTAATGAATATGAATATGGTCATGAATTTGAATACAGACATAAATGGAAGTTGTCATGGACCTGTACACTAACATAAATTGATATGAATATATACATGAATATGAACATTAACATGTACAAAATTGTCTATCAATACCAATACAATAGTTCACTTCATTTTTATACAATATGCAAACCCCCTAAATCATCATAAAAACCAAAATAAAAACAACCCTTGAACAATAAATACTTAGTTAATCATAAAATTACAACAAAATTAATAACAATAAAAGCTGGTGCACAAAAAATACCCTGTCAGGCTCACATGGGAACTAGTGCAAAAAAGGCAATTGAAACCGGGAGAACCTTCTTGTCCTCAGACACAATGCCTGATATCTGCTCCTACATTACTACTACTACTGGTTTTCATCAACCTATTATAAGATTCAAATGATAATCAAAACCATGATAGAAACCTGGGATTTACACATTACGGTCAATTTGCTAGACAAGAAAACACTTTGGGTCCATATTATGCTAAAAAAATATTTAACAAGCCTATTACAATAAAAATCCTATTATTTCAAATCCTATATATCGTGGAAGAAGTTGTTAAATACCAGTGTTAACTGTTTACCTAGTAGTAACCAGTATACACTTGTAAGCTTGCAGTAAAATGGTGCAGCATAGACAAGTTTGGACAGGTATAGGCTACAAGCATTGCTAAAAGAGGTAACTGTTTTGCTAGATGTACATCTACCGATTATGTACCGATTTACACATAAAGATTGGGGATGACGTCAAGAAGCTTCCCCTATCTTTTTATCTACTTGCCATTCTCACTCAATACCGGTGAAACTCGCAAAATTTCTGCCCTAGTTAGCCATAAAGCGATTTCAAACAGCAAAATCCGAACGCTCAAAAACGACACTTCATCTATAAATAATAGCACTTGAGAAAAAGTTGTGTTGGAAACAATGAAACAGCGGATGGTAGTATGATTGATCAAATCACAAAATTTCCCCCAAATTTTTGACCACGAGCAGTACCTACCGATAGCCTCAGATAAAATGAGACCAGATGTTTTGTTACGTCACACTGGAGACACATATAAGGAAAACCTCAATCAGTTCGGTAAGGCAAATGGGAAGCTAATCGGTAGATGTACATCGTGTATTAGACAGAAGGACAATGCTCCACCCAAATTCCAGTCAAGAAGGAGCAGCACATTAGCTACCACCAAAACTTATTGGAGTATGTATATTAATCTCCTGTTATTGGTTATTTAGCGATGCGCATGAGTAACTCCTGGTTCTGTATTGAATGTACACTGTATTTTATGCATTCAAACTGTATGAAAGGCCATGTAATGGCAAGCTCAAATCAGTGTGATAATAAATCTTAGGACACAAACACCTCCCTCCCTCTTCAGTTACTAAGAGTTGCAGTTGTAGGGGATCGGTATTCATCGCGATTAAACAGTTAGCAGTTGGGGCGCAAGGTGAGTCAGACCCCATTAGTAGCCAAGCAGGGCAGGGTTTGAGCCCCTGTATGAGCTTGTGTACAACCGGGTTGGCTGTATTTAGGGTGGCAGCAGACGGAACGGTGTCCGTCGCTAAAAAAAAAAACAAATATGAAGGCAAACTGCACTAGCCTTGAAAGAACAGAAGTTGTATCTGAGTAGCAACGGGCAACCTTATTACAATATTCATTGCAATCAAAACTGTGCAGTAAAACTATAACACACACCAACCTTCACACCGGGATTCCATACCTGGTGCACATAATAGGTACGTAAAAGGTTCTCCTGGTACATGGCACACATGAAGATGCTCTCTGCATATCAGAATAACCTGATTGTCCCATTTAATCTCTTGGAGATCTGCTCATACTATACTAAGCAAAAGCTCCGGATCATGTAATATGTAAATACACGTAGGCCACACCTAGGACGCCATGTGTTTCTGTAAACAACATTTAATTATGTAATTTAGTTCATTTGTTTTAATATCATTGAATAGGTATTTTGTATGCTTTACATGTTTCTTATGATAAGTGCATAAAAGGCTATGTGCTATTTTTCACAACATTATTGTGAGCGCTACAAGTACACTTTATCCATAATTGGTGGTACCATAAATAAATTTACTGTAGACCGTGATTTATTAGTATACGCTGACACTCCTCAATGGAGCTGTTGAGCTGTCATAAGTCATCTTTGTATTGAGTTACCAACATTTTGACACAGGGTCGGTGGATTATGTAGCAGTTGAGTTGTTGACTGCACTCCACATTCAGTAACATTATTAAAAATGTGCATAATGAATAAAAAACTAGTTGCCAATGTTACTACAAGTTTTAGGGCTGTCACTACAAGACAGTGTGATAATTTATTAACGAGTACTTACATATCAACATTGAGTTCACGAAACAAATTGTCAAACCAGGACCGGTACTGGCCCATGTTCCTCGGTGGACCAGCAACCTGATCAAAACACCCTTTTTTATCACTTTTTGTTACTCCAAACGGCGTACACATTATTAATATTCTTCTGAACTCATCTTGTATAAGCTGCAGTACCGCATCACTTAGAGTCATCAAGCTGTACGCGTAAATGGTTGCACAGCGACTACAAACAATCCATACATTTTTACTGAACAACATGGAAATAAGGCCGATTGTAAAATTGCTCTCTTTGTTTGCATGTAGTAGTGTCGACGATGAAAACCTTTTATCACCTGTGCACCAATTTTTACATCAGACCGGCCACATTTGTGCTTGCACGCCAAAACATAAATGCATTTTAGAAATCTTTCTTGATGTTAACCAAAAAATTTAGCAATATTCATCTAAGCTAAGTGTTGGATGACTGATACACAAAAATCTTTTTGAACAATTTGAGCTCTGTGTTATACTATTGTGATGGAATTTACATAGTGAACCCACTGCTCTAGTAGCATACAACTTATACTTGGTGCTGTTATCATCAATTCAAGTTGACATACTTTTCAAATGCACACTGTAGTGGACTTTGGGAGCCTGCAAAAACACCCCCAACAAACACTCACTTCTCCAGAGGCTATCTCACAACCTACTTCAATGGAGGAGTATCCCGATTCCACAACAACAGCAGAGCCCACAAAAAAAACTCAGAACTCAGTATTTCACAGTATCCTTCTTTTATACAAGGATTGTGACAGGGCCAGGCTCAATTCGGGCATAACTGACACTCCGCAGTAGTCAGATGGACCTTGCGCACACTGAGTAGTCATAAGAATCCGCTATATTCCCAGTGGTAATATAGGAGCAGATTTCTGTCATGGAATCCAAAGATGAAGTACACCTGGTTCCAGGTGTATTTTAGTTTAGTATTTATTGCGTAGGATTTGTTTATATTGTGATTTTTATGTTGATTTTGACGCATGGGTTTGATTATTTTATGGGTACTGTTTGTTGTGCTGCCGTGTTCCTTCATTATTGTATGACGACTTAGATAGGGGGTTGAGTATTGTATAAAAATGAAGCATTGTATTATTGCTAGCTTCATTATATAAATATCATTATAGATTAGCTTCAAACATCTATCTCTACCATTACCTCGAAAAATTGTACACAAGCATTTACCTCAAAAAATATATAAAATAGATTAGACAAAAACTGAGTGTAGACCGTGTTATAGATTGTCGTTTTATTCTGTAGACTTTTGTGTTCTTAGATGTTTTTATGTTTTTCGAGTTATCTTTATTATACGTCCAGTATTGTCAGAATTATATGGAGCTAGTAAATTTTGTTGTCCTTGTTGTAGTGATAGAAAACATATTTTTTGAATCTCTGGTTGTGGAATCATTTTTAAGAGTTTTAGCGTTAGAATACTTTCACATCAAACACTTTTCAGCTGTTGTGCCCAGTTTTCGCTCATGATACAAATAGTTTTTGCAAAATTCTTTAGTGTGCCGTCAATTCTTTCATTACATAATTTTTTCAGAAGTAGCAAGTTTTCTTCAGATAGAGGTTTAGCATCGTTTTCTACTATACTAACATGAACTGCTTGCATTTCTATGAGTAGCTGTTGATAAAAACAGGAAAAAACTTGTTAATCACTAAAATCATGCGGTGTAAAGAGTTAGTTTGGAACATCAACAAACTTTTGTGAGTATATATTATCTTAGTGCAATAAATAATACATGATTAGAAGCTATGAGTTATTATGTTTTACCAGTAGTTTTAAATAGTTACTTATTATTTTTTACGTTATTGCTGAGAGTCCTTTTAGTTGTTGTTGTAGTAGATGCAAGTAGTAATAAGGGAGCAGATATCTGCCATGGAGTCTAAGGTGTACTTAAAGTAGGCACCAGTTACCATGAGAAACTGGGAAGTACCTTTTTGTGTGCTTCAGGTGTTTTGAATGTTTTGATACGGTTTGTATGATGATTTAGATTGGGAAGTGGGAAAATTTTTTTTTTTTGGGGGGGGAGGGGTTGAGTATTGTATAAAAATGAAACGTTGTATATTTGTATAGCTGCATCGTGAAAGAAATATTATATTAATGCATTGAATACTTCTAACATGAGTTCGAAAGTACGTACAGAAGAAGACTGCTCCTTGTCTGTTTGTACGTATTTGTAGATGAGGACAGAAATTGTATAATTATTTTTCAGTCCCATCTAATTGATAGAATGTTTTAAAGCTATTTATACCAAGCATTATTTTTAATTTTGTTTTAATAATCGTCTATATTTACAGTTTTTAGCATTTTTAGACTTCTTCTAAAATTGAACATCTCTACAGCATCATCTTGTTAATACATAGTGCGTTCGTACTGAATTGGTGAAAATTCTCCGTACATAGCTCCCATGCTCGGCATGTGTTGTTTGATGCAAAACATGGTGGCGTGGAATGTCATTTGATATACTGCTTTCTGCTCAGCAATCTAATTATCTCTTATGATATATTTCCGGAATGAAATCTTTTAGGTAGATCGTTTTTGATGGCTTGAAAATCTAAAATAAAAAAATTGTATTAGTTAAGGATGATAATTATTGAAGTAAAGTAATTATTTATTTTTTATTTTTCAACCAGCGCTAAATAGTTTTTTTATTAGTTTTTACAATTCAACCAAGAATACTGCTGATAATTGTGTAATGAATACTGGAGTAGATGTTGTTTCTTCAGAAGATAATGCTGGAGAGAATGATCTCTACATAAAAAGAGCATTTCTTAAATACCCAAAGTTACACCTATTAACCCTTCAACCAATGAAAATGCTCGCGCAAAAATCCCTTTATCAAGATAGGTGTAAATATAATATATATAGAGTTTTTGCGCGAAGAACACTGTTTCTTTCAAGCAAAAATCTGTATATATCATGAAAAGTTTTTGCACTAGGATTGTTTTATCTTCAAAAATGTTAATTTTTTTAACGAAATTGGGTACTCTTCAGACAACAAATTTCGCTTTGTTCGGGCAAAAAAGACGTTTTTTTTTCCGCAAAAACTTCATATATTATAAAAAGACATCTTCAGACAAAAGATTTTCTTTTTTCAGACAGAACATGATGTTTTATTTTGTGCGAGAAAATAATTTCCTGTGCGAAAACTTTCAATATTAAAAAGGGGTTTCGCATTAAGAATGTGGTTTCTTTCGCTCAAAAAACTTTGTTTTATCTGCGCAAAGAATGTGTCTTTTCTAGAAAAAAATATCATTCTTTACGCAGAAAATGCTGTTTTATTCGAGTGTACAAACATTTTTTTTTCACGCAAAAGTTCTTTTAGCTATATAAGCTTTTTTGCGCAAATGACCAAACTTGACCAATTTCTTGTATGTTGTAAAAAGTCTTTTGTGCGAGACTTTCCGTTGGTTTCAGCTCGTGTCAGCCAGTGTAACATTAGCTCTTTAAGAAGCAATGATTTTACACAGAAAGCATCCACTTCAACAACAGTAACTGGGGGATCAGCATCTACTACACCATATACTACAACTACTAGAAGGACTTTCAGTATTAAGGTAAGAAATAATAAATAATTATTTTTACAACCTGAACCACTCAACTCACTGCGCTATGGAGTGTGTATCTTTAACTCAATTACAAGGAAATAACGATGAATAACTCAAATTTTCATTTTGTTTTTTTCAAAGTGAATAAATAGTCAAGTCAATAAAAGCCAATCGATGGACGAAAAACCAAAATACCAGAAAATATTTTTTCTCCACCATCATCTCCTACCTTTGATGTCCCACCGAAAAAAGCATTCAAGACACTGAAAACTAATTGGTGATTTAAAAGCTCCGTCTGCAAACAGATATATACAATCTCAAAAGATAAAGCGCCGTATGATTGATTTGACAAAAGAAGATGAAGGTACTATGGAAAATGTTGATGATGTCTCCAACTGCAAAAGAAAAGTTGTGATGGGTGTTTGAGACAATACAATTCTTTGACACACTAAGATTCACTTTCAAAACGCCAGAAACAAAAACCTGCCTGTCCTCACCAACAAGAGCGCATATGTCCTGAATGCTGTGTCTCAAGTTTGTCAAAAAAACTTTGAAACAACAGCGGAACTTTGGTATCTACTAAGACCAGCGGTTATGCAGGTCTCATCCATTGAATTTTGTGATGAGATGAAGTTCACCATCATCTACAACTACCAAAATGTCAAAAACACAGTTTGGGTGAAGAGTGATATTTCAAGCTAGGCAAGAGTGCTCGTTAATAAAGCTAAGCAACCGCCTCCAATGGTTTTGATCTACATGGGTGAGGTAATGACTGGAACTGCAATTTTTTGCCCTGCTGGTATATACGGAAGCAATCTAAAGACAAAGGACGCATTCAGGGCATTGTCAGACAAGAGTATGCGTATTTCAACGTAGCTCACATGTAAGACTTTCCACCATACAGCGTTATAAGTTTAAAAACCACGGAAAGTTAACAAAATGCAACACCTTATGGAGGAAGTTGGCAGAGAATCTCCTGGCTCACTACAGATGTAAGATAGATGGAGAGCTACTGATTAAAGATATCTGCATTACTCCTCATATAGCTTCAGCAGTGGTATCGGAAAAATGGGGAGTCATTCTATTCAAAGAGCTGAAACAAGCAACGGGCAACACAAGTTTCTGCGACCTTGTCCGGTTTTCAGCTCTTCAAGGTTTCATTCAAGCCTCCAAACTGTCTGATTCTATGGATCATCATGTCTTTATCACCTACCTTGATGACGTCCAAAAACAAAAACTTCCAAGTTAACTGATTCACAACCTAATCGCTAACTCAAGTGATGCATCTCACTCTAAATGATGGTAAGTTTCCTTCGATTAACCATTAACTGAAAAGTAAGTTCTATGCTTGTTCGCACACCATTTAATGGTAGTCTCATTAGTTACTATGTCTTTTAGATCTAACTAAAGTATGTTTGCTGAGAAAAAGAGATAGAGCGATTCTAATTTGCACCTTGCAAGAGATGAGCTCAAGATTAACTTTGAACATGATGAAATACTAACACAGAATTCAGAGTAATCAATATTAATACTAAGTCAGTTTGTAATTTATATTCAATTTATCGGTTTTAACAAATGAAATTCCATTACAGTAATTTACTTTAACAAAAAAAATTTCTTGGCAGTTTGGTTCAATGTATATGTACTCCATCTATTCCTTCGAGTATACTGTTTTGCATAAGCTCGTAGCTAGGATAAGTCTTAAGGATAAATCTTCGTATTGAGTGACATCTCATCTCATCTCATATCTCACGAGCTTCTCGCAATTTCATACATACTCCAACCTCTACTTCTCAGTAACCAAAAGTATTTGCATTAATCACGGCATCCAGTTGACAAAAAGTTTTGCACCTGTTTCTCATTACTCCATATTGAATCATTTTCTCGCTGTCTCCTTAGCAATTCACTTACACATCAGGGTGAAAAAAACAGGACTCCCAAATGAGTAAAAACAATTCCACACCAAAATCATTGGTGTACAGAGCTAACCAATGCTCTCCGGGTTAATGGGAAGAATGAGCTTTAAATATAAAACACCGTTGTTGGAAATTTGCAAGTTTGCGTCCAATACTGATCCATAGCTCTAACGTGACGCCCTCACTGCGACATAAATCATCCGAAGATAATATCAATTGAATCCGTATGGTGTTCATCTCTAGCTCACCGTTTAAAGCATATTTCTCCAGCAACAGCTACTTGAAGAATGATATTCATCTCCAACACGCTATCCTCTACAAAATAGGCTACCAGGGGCAAATTTTTGGCTGTGTTGGCGCCTAACTGAATTTCCACACTCCTCGTGACATTTTTCATAGAGTAAAATCCTTGTTTGAAAAAATCACCTGTCAAATCGAATCCGTGAATCGTGGTGCCGTCTAGATATTGTTCCCTTGTAATGCCATCACTTTTACCATCGAGTAAAGATCCAATAGCGTGTGGGACGTGATGATATTCTCACCTAAAAACCTCTTTGGTATGGTTTCGTTCAGATCTCTTTCCAATCGAACATCCATCCACTCTCAATGTAATGCTATTGACATTAGCGTGCTGCATGATATACGGGTTCTTTGCGAAACGACCACTCAGAGCGTTGTGGTGAATCAAACCTAAAGAGGTTTGTTTCGCTTTCTGTTTGTTCTTTTCCCAATTTATATCAGCCTGACTACCTCCACTGCGAACCCTTTACAAATTTACTGCTTTCGCTCATTTGGATAAATGTAGTTAAGTGATTCAAACGCCAAACTGAGTTGAGAGCCTTGTACCATAGGTTTCACCTGGATTTTGCAAAGATGTGGTTCAAACTTGGCATTTCTGATCTTCGCTCTTACTGCTGGTGACTTGCTGGCGAAAAACAAAGAGAGTTTGCTGGAAGCCCATTCAAGCTCCAGTTGGATAGTAGGACCAGCAACTATCAGTTTTATCTGATGAAACCGCACGTGATGAGGTTTCCTCGGTAAACTCTAATGTCTCTCCACCTCTGATTAATGCTCTCCTCTTTTTTGTCCATGGTGCTGTTTGAGCAGCGTTTTCTCCCAATCAATCATCGTACATGCAACCCTCCATTTGTCCCTGATTTTTTTTTATTGCGGTAGTTTCATTGGTTGTGAAAAGGAGGATCGTAACTAATAATTGTTGGTATATTCAACAGTATTACCCTATATAGACATTTTCAACTCCCTGAATATTCCGTGGGTTGAGTCTCCCACCCAAACAAGTGCGTTGTTGTCGGTACCCGCAATATCACTTCCATCATCTTGGAAAATTGTAGTTTCCATTTGCAGACACATTTGTAAAGATCTGTGTGATGATTAGTACTCCCTGCCAAGGTCAAAACCAAGCCGTAATGATCCAACCTATCCGATCTGATGACAACATATTCTGATCTCTCTACCTATATTTTGGCAGGCTCGGTAGCAAGCACATCCAGCGCGTGGTTTATGTTGTAAGAAGAACCTTCCAATTTGTTACCTGACGTTCCAGTTAGACTGCCATTTTTTCTGCTAGTGATGTTTGCGCGGAGCGATATCACTTAATGAACACAAATGCCCTTATCGAGTGTGTTTATAGTTGATTCCATGCTTGTTAAAATATAAATTGTCCATTTTTACCCAGTTTTCTCTTCTTTCCTGGTCCCAATCTTAATCTCTTTTTGACATGGTCTGGGCGCACGGCACTGAGTACATCTCCCCCGAGATCATTCAGCTGCTCCAATCCTGTTTTCATTGCAGATGATACCAAGCTGTGACTGTCGATGACTTAGCCCGCTACGTTACTACCTACAGAAAGTGCTCTTTTACCCAGATTTATTGCTACTCTCTTCAGCAGTGGTGTTGTCGATTTTATATACTTCAAAAAGTACTACAAAGACCATTACCTCTGATACTAAGCATCACTCGCCATCCAACAAACACTCCAGTTCCATTTCCAGCCTGAACTTTGTTGTACTCTTCAAAGTAGTAATGTATGAGCAGATCTCCCTACCAAGTGTTTTTTGTGGATTAAACCCCGGGGTTAATGCAATGGGTTACGGCGTTGAATAGAGTCGCCGAGTTAATATTGTATGGCATTTAAGTGGCATTTAAGTTTTGATAATTGTTTTATATAATTCGAACTCATATAGCAATTGAATTTTGAATGCATGGCATTCAGAATTTGAATGTATCGCATTTAAGTTTTGATAATTTTTTTTACAAAATTCTAACTCATATGGCATCTAAATTTTGAATGTATGGCATTTAAGTTTTGCTAGTTTTTTTGCATAATTCGAACTCATATGGCTTCTTGGGAGAGGGGGAGGGATGGAGGGAGGGAGAGAGGGAGGGATGGAGGGAGAGAGAGAGGGAGAGAGGGAGAGAGGGAGAGAGGGAGAGAGGGAGAGAGGGAGAGAGGGAGAGAGGGAGAGAGGAAGAGAGAGAGAGGGGGGAGAGAAGAGAAAGGAGAGAGAGGAGTCTTGAGCATCAATAATTTTTTTAGTTTTCTATACATTCATATATATGGATAATTATGTACATACTTATGGGTATATTTCTATCTACGTTAAATTCAAACTCTTATGACATCTTGAGTGTAATTTTTTTTTCTAGTTTTTATTTATTTATATATATATATATATGTATAACTATGTACATATTTATGGTTATATTTATGTCTACATTGAATAAAAATGAATCGATATTAGATTGTATACAATTATTACATAATAAGTATATTGAATGATATAAGATATCTCGGCAAATCACTAAATTAGCCCTCTAGATGGTTAAAATTTAGAGTAAATTTTGCGTAATACAAAGTACTATAGCTTGCTTTATCCACTTGAGACTACATCTCATCAGCGCTGGAGATTGAGTCTACATACCATCAACACCAAACCCTTTTTTTAAAAACAATCAGAAATCACCTGGTTAGTCCTCTAGATGGTTAAAATTTACAGACTTCTCAATGAAACTTTCTCTGTTTGGTTTCCTTTTTGTGTATCTAAAACAAAAAATAAGAATATGAACAATTTTATCTAATTTTAATTGTAGTGGTAATTACATTGACTAGTTTACATTATATAAAAAAGAGAGAATTACTCAACAAGTCACATTGTCCAACTTGTTTTGAATTAGAAGCTATCTATTGCTAAAATAAATAATTATTTGGGGTGAAAATAACTACAACTACATCTAAATTGAGTTGAAGTGTTATTTACAATGGTGAAAATTTATTAAATAGAAAAGAAAAACTCTCACCAAGTTTTATTGCGTGCCTCGTCCCCTGTCTCAAAATCACCGAAATCTCCACGTAGCAAACCTTCAAGATTATCATCATCATCAAATTCTAATATCTTTTTGTTGTACTTTGCTTGTTCACAATATTGTCTCCAATCAATGAGACTGAGTCTGTATGAAGAGGAAAATGCGCGATCGTGTTCCGTATTAAATTTTCTGCTGGGTTTTTCTCCTCTGTAGATCACCACGCCTTGAATATGTTGTTTAGCTTCTGAACCATATCTGTCTGGTATGACAAGCCTCTTCATCAGCGTTTCTCCAAATTTTTCAACAGTAAAACAGACACAACTTACAGTCGAGTGTTCTCCTTTAAATCAACGAGGAACGAATCTATCAACAACATCTTGGTAAGTGAAAATCGCGCCAGGTTGGAAACTATTGAGGGTCTTAATGTTCAAGAAGTGTTTGAGCTGACCTTTAGTGAACAAACTCAAATTTAGTGATTCCTCTTCAGCATCCTTATTGCTTAGAGGTTATATGCTAACACGTTTGACATAATACCAAAGAAAACCTTTATTTTCGATTTTCCCTTTCTACCCAAATATACAACGTTAAACTGAGTGGGGTGATTATCACAGTCGGAGTTTTCAGCTATTCCAACTGGGCAAAAAAGTATTTTGGGCTCGAGTTCATTTATATCTGAAGGATCATTGTAGTGGACTTGAGAATATCTACATTCCTTCTTACTTGACGGATGTATCGCATCAGACACTCGCATAATGCATGGGATAGGAAGGTCTTCAAACGTTTTGCAAACCGGAACCTTTGGTGAGTCAATCGCCGGAGAACCTCTAGACTTTTCCAATTCCCTTGCTCTCCTTTCATTGAGATATTCCACTGTTAAATGAGCTCTAGCTCCATTCTCCATTGTTTTCTTATCAACTGGAGTGGTTGGTTTTCTCACTATTCGTTTTCGCTTCCTTACTACTTGCTTTTTTGGAGCAGTTTTTTTTCTCTTGGGAGTTCATTTGTTGTTTTTCATGTTGTTTCCTGTTGGATATGGATCTGTGCAAAGGAGTTCTTCAGAAAGATCATCCATAACATTCTAAAAATAGAAGGGTAATATTTGCATGGCTGGCTAAGAGTGTATTTATTAGATAGAGTGTCTTTTTTATATATATACCTATGTATTTATGACAAAAGCAGTTAGGACCATAGAGTTACGGTAAACTAAGAGTGTATTTATTAAACTGTTGGGAAGTGGTGACAGACAACAAAGGCTACATTCAAATATATATATGTATTTACTTAATATCATACTGCTTTTAGCATCTCAATTGGTAAGAAATAAAATGTAATAGGTTGAACAAATTGTTATGAAATATTATAAAAGTAACTAAATTTTGTTTATACATATGTGTGAATTGCTTCTAACATTAGTTCTAAAATACCTATAAAATAACATAGTCCTTCATCTATTTGGACATAATTATAAATATGTGTTCTGAATTTATAAAAAAAAAATTTGTTCCAGTTCATGTTATACAATTTTTCAAAAATCATTTTAATCCAAACACTTCTTTCAATTTCTTTTTAAAAATCATTAACATCGACGACTTCTACCATAAACAAAACGGTCTCGAAATGTTTTTATAATGTCATTAAAAAGTTCTGTAGATACGTCGTGTTTCTTACATCGGATCCCCATACTCATCAAGTGTTGAGTTATACAGAATATTATAACTTGGAATGTAAAACGCTCTACAGCTTTTTCTTCAACAACAACATTATTTATCACATACGTATGATACATTTCTGGGAGGAAGTCATTTACGTAGATTGGGTTTGTTGTTGTATTGTTCTAAAATACAAGCAATAATTAGATAACTAAAATAATTAAAAGTTTTTCAACAGGTGTTAAATAATATTTTTTATTAATTCTTACCTTTTCATCAGGCTGAGATTCCGACTTTAGATACAATGGTTGGCTTCCTACGTCTTGAGTATTCATTCTGAAAAAACAAAAAAATTGGTTCAATTCTTTATAATAAATTTAAAGATAGATACGTCATAAAGCCTTCAGATAGTTGTGTTAGCTAGCAGAAATAATTGTATTTTTACTCTTACTTTTATGAAGAGCGAGCTCTTAGTAGTTGCAATGGAAGGTGTAGTAGATGTTGCTCCTTCGCTCACCGTTGTTGAACTGGATGCTCTCTGTCTGAAACCCTTGTCTCTAAAATAGCTAAACTTGCACCGATTGACACGGATTAAGTTCAATAAAAAAGTGTTATTTGCGGGAACATTTGGTTTATTTTTCATGTTTTGTTCGCGTGAAAATAAACTTTTTTTATTCCCGCGGAGACTTTTATTGTTCTTCGTGTGAAAAAGAGAATTTTTATCCGTAGGAAAAATGTGGTTCATTTTTCATGTTTTATTCGCGTGAAAATAAATTTTTTTATTTCCGCAAAAACATTGGTTTTTATTCGCGTGAAAATAAATTTTTTATTTCCGCAAAAGCATTGAGTTTTTTCAGGCAAAAACAATTTTTTTATTCTCGCAAAAACAACAGTTTCTATTCGTGTGAAAATAAATTATTTGTTTCCGCAAGGCATTGGTTTTTATTCGCGTGAAAATAAATTTGTTATTCCCGCGAAACCAGCGGGTTTCATCCGCGTGCAACTAAGTTGTTTATTCCCGCAAAAACATTGCTTTTTATTCCTGTGAAAATAGTTTTTTGATTCCCGCGAAAACATTCGGTTTTATTCGCGTGCAAATAAGCTTTTTATTCCCCTGAAAACATCGGTTTTATTCGCGTGAAAATAACTTTTTCATTCCTGCTAAAACATTGGTTTTTACTCGCCTGAAAATAAACTCTTGGCTCCCGCGAAAGCATTGCTTTTTATTCGTGCAAAAAAAATTTTTTCTTTCCGCGAAAACACTGGTTTCTATTCGCGTGAAAATAAACTATTTATTCCCGCGAAAACATTGATTTTTATTCGCGTAAAAATAAATTGTTCATTCCCGCAAAAACATTGGTTTTTATTCAGGTGAGAATAATTTGTTTATTACCGCAAAAACAACGTTTTTCACTCGCGCGATAACAAATTTTTCATTCCCGTGAAAACATTGCTTTTTACTTGAGTGAAAATTAACTCTTGGCTCCCGCGAAAGCATTGGTTTTATTTGTGCGAAAACATTTTTTTTTATTCCCGCGAAAACAACGGTTTCTATTAGCGTGAAAATAAATTATTTATTGCTGCGAGAAAATTGGTTTTTATTCGTGTGGAAATAATCGAAAGCATCGGTTTTTATTCGCGTGAAAATAAATTTGTTATCCCCGCGAAGCCAGTGGGTTTTATCCACGTGAAAATAAATTGTTTATTCCCGCGAAAACATAGTTTTTCATTCGCCTGAAAATAATTTTTTGATTCCCGCGAAAGCATTATGTTTTATTCGCATGAAAATAAATTTTGTCTATTTCCGCAAAAGCGTTGGTTTTTATTCGTGCAAGAATAATTTTTTTTATTCCTGCAAAAACAATGGTTCCTATTCGTGTGGAAATAAATTATTTATTCCCGCGAAAGCA
>CALYOO010000549.1:0-22789 GCA_945261195.1 Cryptosula pallasiana
CAAATCACCGGATTGAACTTTTTTGTAGAACGAAAAATGTTTGAAAAGTTGATCAAAACTCGGTTGACAGCTTGCACATCTTAAACACAAAGAAAAAGTACTGGACACATGGTTTCAGTTCATACCTTGTTTTTTCCCGTGGAATGTTAACTCCACATTGCATTTCTGTCCGGCGGCTAAGTAATTACAAAGACATTTTCAACTAAGTCTGCTTTCAATGTGCTTTTTCCCAGAATCTAGCAGGAAACATGATCGCAAGTGTTAATTGTTTAAAAAGCATATACCATCATCTACGTGGTAGGCATGCGTCCGTTTGTAACCAACATAATGAACTGGTTTTGACAGTGATTGTAGCGATAGGTAGATTGGAGGGAGCGTGAAACACATTTGTACACTTGTGTTTTTGATTGTGAACTTGTTCTGTGGCGCAATGAATAGCCTGCACTTGCTTGACTTTCCTGTAAACAGTTTTCTCCGCTTCACTTTCACTTTGCAGCATACTTCCGGCTAAGACAGTGTAAGCCAAACTAACCAGAAACTTAGGCTGTGTTCTTAACTGTCCAGAGCTTGGAACTTAACAGGTATAACACAGAGCATCACAACAGAGCTAAGCATTGTGCCTAACAATCAAAAACGTTAAAAAGTTCATAGCGACTTCAGCCAACCACAAGAGAGCTACTAAGTTGGCTGCAACTGTGAAGCTTTGTGAACAAACACTGTCAGCTACTCTACAAATAGTGGACAAATGTCGAAGCCACTCATCGGTTCTTTCTGAAAGGTGCTGAGCTAGATGATAAGAGTGCATACTTTTTCCTATTTCAAGGTGAGTATCTAATCTTCTTGTTGTTTGTAAATGTGAGTTATCAACGTTGTGTGAGATGAGCAAGTGAAAAAAACCGTGTAGGACTTCTCAATAAACAGTGAGTCACACTTACTGGGACGTTGACTTGACTCGAAATTGTATGTACAAGCAATGTTCATTGGTGTTCAATAGGTTAGTATCCCTCGGAGCGCCTGATTAGACGAAATAAGTGTTGACACATTCGAATGAAAGCGTTTACAGTACACAAATTTTCTGCATTCGGTTTATGTTTGTGTTACTTGTTCGTTTTTAAAAGCGTTTTTGATCATAATTTTACATAATGAAATTTTGGTGAGAATATCGCAAAAAAGTCCCCTTCTCCACAAAATTCTTCTCCCTCCCCCAAGCGCAGAAACCCTCAGCAACTTTTTCGCACCAACACATTTCTCCTTCCTAATGTACTCAGTGGGGTCTATTCAAACTCGAACAATGTATAATACATCATAAGGTGCTGAAAATTCACTTGGCTCAGTCTGGCAAGTGATGAACTGACAGGGACGTCCAGTGTCTGCCAAAATGCAGTGCGAATAGAGTATAGAAATTTTTGATATTTTACCGCCAAAACATATCAAGAACTGCTCAAAAAAGCAAATCTTACTTTCTTTGAACAAAACGTGCGTAAAGTTCTTGGGGCTGCTATTCGTTAAATTTTACGCAGTTTATTAAATCTTATATGCAGCCAAATTTGAATCGTATGTTACTTTCCACCTGGACACGCATTCTCTATGAGTCTATGTGCTAATCGACTAGCAATAGACACACCAAGCTATTGCTTTGACACAACAATTGCATCTTTAGGGAGTTGTTTTCGCCCTAAATGCAAACAATTTGGGAGTTGTTTTCTCAGGGCTTAGATACCACTCAATCAGGAGTTGTCTGCTCTGCATCAGCAAACATTTCAATCCTGACAATTTCTTTGAAAGCAAAAAGAGTATAATCAAAACAATTGGCTACGTTTATAAAGTCCCATACAGCTTGAATTTCTGAGATTTATGTCGATTACTAATGACAAACTGAAAATGAAATTGTTCTACTTTTTTACACGCTCACTAAACCAAGATTTAATGACGAAAAAGCTGTTCAGCCATGATTACCAAATCGGCTGCTTTCTGTGACGAAATTTTTCTTTATTATGTATGAAAAGCAGTTTCAGACACATGAGCGAGTAGTAAACTGAGAGCAGGTTATGAAAACTCGCGAACATTTATCACGAACAGTTTGAGGCTTTATTCGCTCAACTGATTTTGTGTCGTGAATTAAAATCAACTGACAAAATGCTGCATATTCGACTTTGTTGTGAGCATTTTTATCAACAATGACCGATTGCTGAAGCAGTGATAGTCTTGAAAAGCCTTCATCACTTGTCACCAGCTAATCGTTGTTTGAGAATCTGTATGAAACAAAGTTGTTGAAAAGAGGTTGTAATGATATGTGGTTCAGGATTGCCTCTGTATGCGATCCATTAGACTACAACACTAGTGAAAAACAAAAAAATAACCAAACACTAATTTGAAGAACTTCTGCTAGTTAAACTCTACTCAAAGTAGGAACAGTCAATCGGGTAAACATACGTTAGCTAAAAGTTACCTAGTCATTCAATGCGCTAGTTAGAACTTATGGTACTGATAGTACAGAAGGTGGGCTTCGTTTATGGCTTCATTTTTAAGATACTCAGAATCACCGACCCATAAAAAAAAACTCCAAGTGTTTTTGAACATGCGCATCTGCCATGACTGTCAGGTTGTGACAGTCTACGCTGTACCGGAAAAACAGTCGAGTAGTAGAGCAAATCACCGGATTGAACTTTTTTGTAGAACGAAAAATGTTTGAAAAGTTGATCAAAACTCGGTTGACAGCTTGCACATCTTAAACACAAAGAAAAAGTACAGGACACATGGTTTCAGCTCATACCTTGTTTTTTCCCGTGGAATGTTAACTCCACATTGCATTTCTGTCCGGCGGCTAAGTAATTACAAAGACATTTTCAACTAAGTCTGCTTTCAATGTGCTTTTTCCCAGAATCTAGCAGGAAACATGATCGCAAGTGTTAATTGTTTAAAAAGCATATACCATCATCTAAGTGATAGGCATGCGTCTGTTTGTAACCAACATAATGAACTGGTTTTGACAGTGATTGTAGCGATAGGTAGATTGGAGGGAGCGTGAAACACATTTGTACACTTGTGTTTTGATTGTGAACTTGTTCTGTGGCGCAATGAATAGCCTGCACTTGCTTGACTTTCCTGTAAACAGTTTTCTCCGCTTCACTTTCACTTTGCAGCATACTTCCGGCTAAGACAGTGTAAGCCAAACTAACCAAAAATTTAGACTGTGTTCTTAACTGTCCAGATTTTGGAACTTAACAAGTATAACACAGAGAATCACAACTGAGCTAAGCTTTGTGCCTAACAATCTAAAACGTTAAAAAGTTCATAACGACTTCAGCCAACGCGGAAGAGAGCTACTAAGTTGGCTGCAACTGTGAAGCTTTGTGAACAAACACTGTCAGCTACTCTACAAATAGTAGACAAATGTCGAAGCCACTCATCGGTTCTTTCTGAAAGGTGCTGAGCTTGATGATAAGAGTGCATGTTTTTTCCTATTTCAAGGTGAGTATCTAATCTTCTTGTTGTTTGTAAATGTGAGTTATCAACGTTGTCTGAGATGGGCAAGTGAAAAAAAACCGTGTAGGACTTCTCAATAAACAGTGAGTCACACTTACTGGGACGTTGACTTGACTCAAAATTGAATATAAAAGCAATGTTCATTGGTGTTCAGTAGGTTAGTATCCCTCGGAGCGCCTGATTAGACGAAATAAGTGTTGACACATTCCAATGAAAGCGTTTACAGTACACAAAATTTCTGCATTCGGTTTATGTTTGTGTTACTTGTTTGTTTTTAAAAGCGTTTTTGATCATAATTTTACATAATGAATTTTTGGTGAGAAATTCGCAAGAAAAGTCCCCTTCTCCGCAAAATTCTTCTCTCTCCCCCAAGCGCAGAAACCCTCAGCAACTTCTTCGCACTAACACATTTCTGCTTCCTAATGTACTCAGTGGGGTCTATTCAAACTCGAACAATGTATAATACATCATAAGGTGCTGAAAATTCACTTGGCTCAGTCTGGCAAGTGATGAACTGACAGGGACTTCTAGTGTCTGCCAAAATGCAGTGCGAATAGAGTATAGAAATGTTTGATATTTTACCGCCAAAGCATATCAAGAACTGCTCAAAAAAACAAATCTTACTTTCTTTGCACAAAACGTGCGTAAAGTTCTTGGGGCTGCCATTCGTTAAATTTTACGCAGTTTATTAAATCTTATATGCAGCCAAATTTGAATCGTATGTTACTTTCCAACTGGACACGCTTTCTCTATGAGTCTATGTGCTAATCGACTAGCAATAAACACACCAAGCTATTGCTTTGACACAACAATTGCGTCTTTAGGGAGTTGTTTTCGCCCTAAATGCAAACAATTTGGGAGTTGTTTTCTCAGGGCTTAGATACCACTCAATCAGGAGTTGTCTGCTCTGCATCAGCAAACATTTCAATCCTGACATTTTCTTTGAAAGCAAAAAGAGTGTAATCAAAACAATTGGCTCCGTTTATAAGGTCCCATACAGCTTGAATTTCTGAGATTTTTGTCGATTACTAATGACAAACTGAAAATGAAATTGTTCTATTTTTTTACACGCTCACTAAACCAAGATTTAATGACGAAAAAGCTGTTCAGCCGTGATTACCAAATCGGTTGCTTTCTGTGACGAAGTTTTTCTTTATGATGTATGAAAAGCAGTTTCAGACACATGAGCGAGTAGTAAGCTGAGAGCAGGTTATGAAAACTCGCGAACATTTATCACGAACAGTTCGAGGCTTTATTCGCTGAACTGATTTTGTGTCGTGGAGTAAAATCAACTGACAAAATGCTGCATATTCGACTTTTTTGTGAGCATTTTCAGCAACAATGACTGATTGCTGAAGCAGTGATAGTCTTGAAAAGCCTTCATCACTTGTCACCAGCTAATCGTTGTTTGCAAATCTGTATGAAACAAAGTTGTTGAAAAGAGGTTGTAATGATATGTGGTTCAGGATTGCCTTTGTATGCGATCCATTAGACTACAACACTAGTGAAAAACAAAAAATAACCGAACAGTAATCCGAAGAACTTCTGCTAGTTAAACTCTACTCAAAGTAGGAACAGTCAATCGGGTACACATACGTTAGCCAAAAGTTACCTAGTCATTCAATGCGCTAGTTAGAACATATGGTACTGATAGTACAGAAGGTGGGCTTCGTTTATGGCTTCATTTTTAAGATACTCAGAATCACCGACCCATAAAAAAAACTCCAAGTATTTTTGGACATGCGCGTCTGCCATGACTGTCAGGTTGTGACAGTCTACGCTGTACCGGAAAAACAGTCGAGTAGTAGAGCAACTCACCGGATTGAACTTTTTTGTAGAACGAAAAATGTTTGAAAAGTTGATTAAAACTCGGTTGACAGCTTGCACATCTTAAACACAAAGAAAAGGTACAGGACACATGGTTTCAGTTCATACCTTGTTTTTTCCCGTGGAATGTTAACTCCACATTGCATTTCTGTCCGGCGGCTAAGTAACTACAAAGACATTTTCAACTAAGTCTGCTTTCAATGTGCTTTTTCCCAGAATCTAGCAGGAAACATGATCGCAAGTGTTAATTGTTTAAAAAGCATATACCATCATCTAAGTGGTAGGCATGCGTCTGTTTGTAACCAACATAATGAACTGGTTTTGACAGTGATTGTAGCGATAGGTAAAGTGGAGGGAGCGTGAAACACATTTGTACACTTGTGTTTTGATTGTGAACTTGTTCTGTGGCGCAATGAATAGCCTGCACTTGCTTGACTTTCCTGTAAACAGTTTTCTCCGCTTCACTTTCACTTTGCAGCATACTTCCGGCTAAGACAGTGTAAGCCAAACTAACCAAAAACTTAGGCTGTGTTCCTAACTGTCCAGAGCTTGGAACTTAACAAGTATAACACAGAGCGTCACAACTGTGTTAAGCATTGTGCCTAACAATCGAAAACGTTAAAAAGTTCATAACGACTTCAGCCAACGCGGAAGAGAGCTACTAAGTTGGCTGCAACTGTGAAGCTTTGTGAACAAACACTGTCAGCTACTCTACTAATAGTAGACAAATGTCGAAGCCACTCATCGGTTCTTTCTGAAAGGTGCTGAGCTTGATGATAAGAGTGCATACTTTTTCCTATTTCAAGGTGAGTATCTAGTCTTCTTGTTGTTTGTAAATGTGAGTTATCAACGTTGTCTGAGATGAGCAAGTGAAAAAAAACCGTGTAGGACTTCTCAATAAACAGTGAGTCACACTTACTGGGACGTTGACTTGACTCAAAATTGTATGTACAAGCAATGTTCATTGGTGTTTAATAGGTTAGTCTCCCTCGGAGCGCCTGATTAGACGAAATAAGTGTTGACACATTCCAATGAAAGCGTTTACAGTACACAAACTTTCTGCATTCGGTTTATGTTTGTGTTACTTGTTTGTTTTTAAAAGCGTTTTTGATCATAATTTTACATAATGAATTTTTGGTGAGAAATTCGCAAGAAAAGTCCCCTTCTCCGCAAAATTCTTCTCTCTCCCCCAAGCGCAGAAACCCTCAGCAACTTCTTCGCACTAACACATTTCTGCTTCCTAATGTACTCAGTGGGGTCTATTCAAACTCGAACAATGTATAATACATCATAAGGTGCTGAAAATTCACTTGGCTCAGTCTGGCAAGTGATGAACTGACAGGGACTTCTAGTGTCTGCCAAAATGCAGTGCGAATAGAGTATAGAAATGTTTGATATTTTACCGCCAAAGCATATCAAGAACTGCTCAAAAAAACAAATCTTACTTTCTTTGCACAAAACGTGCGTAAAGTTCTTTGGGCTGCCATTCGTTAAATTTTACGCAGTTTATTAAATCTTATATGCAGCCAAATTTGAATCGTATGTTACTTTCCAACTGGACACGCTTTCTCTATGAGTCTATGTGCTAATCGACTAGCAATAAACACACCAAGCTATTGCTTTGACACAACAATTGCGTCTTTAGGGAGTTGTTTTCGCCCTAAATGCAAACAATGTGGGAGTTGTTTTCTCAGGGCTTAGATACCACTCAATCAGGAGTTGTCTGCTCTGCATCAGCAAACATTTCAATCCTGACATTTTCTTTGAAAGCAAAAAGAGTTTAATCAAAACAATTGGCTCCGTTTATAAGGTCCCATACAGCTTGAATTTCTGAGATTTTTGTCGATTACTAATGACAAACTGAAAATGAAATTGTTCTACTTTTTTACACGCTCACTAAACCAAGATTTAATGACGAAAAAGCTGTTCAGCCGTGATTACCAAATCGGTTGCTTTCTGTGACGAAGTTTTTCTTTATGATGTATGAAAAGCAGTTTCAGACACATAAGCGAGTAGCAAGCTGAGAGCAGGTTATGAAAACTCGCGAACATTTATCACGAACAGTTTGAGGCTTTATTCGCTCAACTGATTTTGTGTCGTGAATTAAAATCAGCTGACAAAATGCTGCATATTCGACTTTTTTGTGAGCATTCTCATCAACAATGACCGATTGCTGAAGCAGTGATAGTCCCGAAAAGCCTTCATCACTTGTCACCAGCTAATCGTTGTTTGCGAATCTGTATGAAACAAAGTTGTTGAAAAGAGGTTGTAATGATATGTGGTTCAGGATTGCCTTTGTATGCGATCCATGAGACTACAACACTAGTGAAAAACAAAAAATAACCAAACAGTAATCCGAAGAACTTCTGCTAGTTAAACTCTACTCAAAGTAGGAACAGTCAATCGGGTAAACATACTTTAGCTAAAAGTTACCTAGTCACTCAATGCGCTAGTTAGAACATATGGTACTGATAGTACAGAAGGTGGGCTTCGTTTATGGATTCATTTTTATGATACTCAGAATCACCGACCCATAAAAAAAACTCCAAGTATTTTTGAACATGCGCGTCTGCCATGACTGTCAGGTTGTGACAGTCTACGCTGTACCGGAAAAACAGTCGAGTAGTAGAGCAAATCACCGGATTGAACTTTTTTGTAGAACGAAAAATGTTTGAAAAGTTGATCAAAACTCGGTTGACAGCTTGCACATCTTAAACACAAAGAAAAGGTACAGGACACATGGTTTCAGTTCATACCTTGTTTTCTCCCGTGGAATGTTAACTCCACATTGCATTTCTGTCCGGCGGCTAAGTAACTACAAAGACATTTTCAACTAAGTCTGCTTTCAATGTGCTTTTTCCCAGAATCTAGCAGGAAACATGATCGCAAGTGTTAATTGTTTAAAAAGCATATACCATCATCTAAGTGGTAGGCATGCGTCTGTTTGTAACCAACATAATGAACTGGTTTTGACAGTGATTGTAGCGATAGGTAGATTGGAGGGAGCGTGAAACACATTTGTACACTTGTGTTTCGATTGTGAACTTGTTCTGTGGTGCAATGAATAACCTGCACTTGCTTGACTTTCCTGTAAACAGTTTTCTCCGCTTCACTTTCACTTTGCAGCATACTTCCGGCTAAGACAGTGTAAGCCAAACTAACCATAAACTTAGGCTGTGTTCTTAACTGTCCAGAGCTTGGAACTTAACAAGTATAACACAGAGCATCGCAACTGAGCTAAGCATTGTGCCTAACAATCGAAAACGTTAAAAAGTTCATAACGACTTTAGCCAACGCGGAAGAGAGCTACTAAGTTGGCTGCAACTGTGAAGCTTTGTGAACAAACACTGTCAGCTACTCTACAAATAGTAGACAAATGTCGAAGCCACTCATCGGTTCTTTCTGAAAGGTGCTGAGCTTGATGATAAGAGTGCATGCTTTTTCCTATTTCAAGGTGAGTATCTAATCTTCTTGTTGTTTGTAAATGTGAGTTATCAACGTTGTCTGAGATGAGCAAATGAACAAAACCGTGTAGGACTTCTCAATAAACAGTGAGTCACACTTACTGGGACGTTGACTTGACTCAAAATTGAATGTACAAGCAATGTTTATTGGTGTTCAGTAGGTTAGTATCCCTCGGAGCGCCTGATTAGACGAAATAAGTGTTGACACATTCCAATGAAAGCGTTTACAGTACACAAACTTTCTGCATTCGGTTTATGTTTGTGTTACTTGTTTGTTTTTAAAAGCGTTTTTGATCATAATTTTACATGATGGATTTTTGGTGAGAAATTCGCAAAAAAATCCCCATCTCCGCAAAATTCTTCTCTCTCCCCCAAGCGCAGAAACCCTCAGCAACTTTTTCGCACTAACACATTTCTGCTTCCTAATGTACTCAGTGGGGTCTATTCAAACTCGAACAATGTATAATACATCATAAGGTGCTGAAAATTCACTTGGCTCAGTCTGGCAAGTGATGAACTGACAGGGACTTCTAGTGTCTGCCAAAATGCAGTGCGAATAGAGTATAGAAATTTTTGATAATTTACTGCCGAAACATATCAAGAACTGCTCAAAAAAGCAAATCTTACTTTCTTTGAACAAAACGTGCGTTAAGTTCTTGGGGCTGCTATTCGTTAAATTTTACGCAGTTTATTAAATCTTATATGCAGCCAAACATGAATCGTATGTTACTTTCCACCTGGACACGCATTCTCTATGAGTCTAGGTGCTAATCGACTAGCAATAAATACACCAAGTTATTGCTTTGACACAACAATTGCGTCTTTAGGGAGTTGTTTTCGCCCTAAATGCAAACAATTTGGGAGTTGTTTTCTCAGGGCTTAGATACCACTCAATAAGGAGTTGTCTGCTCTGCATCAGCAAACATTTTAATCCTGACATTTTCTTTGAAAGCAAAAAGAGTGTAATCAAAACAATTGGCTACGTTTATAAGGTCCCATACAGCTTGAATTTCTGAGATTCATGTCGATTACTAATGACAAACTGAAAATTAAATTGTTCTACTTTTTTAAACGCTCACTAAACCAAGATTTAATGACAAAAAAGCTGTTCATCCGTGATTACCAAATCGGTTGCTTTCTGTGACGAAGGTTTTCTTTATGATGTATGAAAAGCAGTTTCAGACACATGAGCGAGTAGTAAGCTGAGAGCAGGTTATGAAAACTCGCGAACATTTATCACGAACAGTTTGAGGCTTTATTCGCTCAACTGATTTTGTGTCGTGAATTAAAATCAACTGACAAAATGCTGCATATTCGACTTTTTTGTGAGCATTTTCATCAACAATGACCGATTGTTGAAGCAGTGATAGTCTTGAAAAGCCTTCATCACTTGTCACCAGCTTATCGTTGTTTGCGAATATGTATTAAACAAAGTTGTTGAAAAGAGGTTGTAATGATATGTGGTTCAGGATTGCCTTTGTATGCGATCCATTAGACTACAACACTAGTGAAAAACAAAAAATAACCAAACAGTAATCCGAAGAACTTCTGCTAGTTAAACTCTACTCAAAGTAGGAACAGTCAATCGGGTAAACATACGTTAGCTAAAAGTTACCTAGTCATTCATTGCGCTAGTTAGAACATATGGTACTGATAGTACAGAAGGTGGGCTTCGTTTATGGCTTCATTTTTAAGATACTCAGAATCACCGACCCACAAAAAAAAACTCCAAGTATTTTTGAACATGCGCGTCTGCCATGACTGTCAGGTTGTGACAGTCTACGGTGTACCGGAAAAACAGTCGAGTAGTAGAGCAAATCACCGGATTGAACTTTTTTGTAGAACGAAAAATGTTTGAAAAGTTGATCAAAACTCGGTTGACAGCTTGCACATCTTAAACACAAAGAAAAGGTACAGGACACATGGTTTCAGTTCATACCTTGTTTTTTCCCGTGGAATGTTAACTCCACATTGCATTTCTGTCCGGCGGCTAAGTAATTACAAAGTCGTTTTCAACTAAGTCTGCTTTCAATGTGCTTCTTCCCAGAATCTAGCAGGAAACATGATCGCAAGTGTTAATTGTTTAAAAAGCATATACCATCATCTAAATGGTAGGCATGCGTCTGTTTGTGACCAACACAATGAACTGGTTTTGACAGTGATTGTAGCGATAGGTAGATTGGAGGGAGCGTGAAACACATTTGTACACTTGTGTTTTGATTGTGAAATTGTTCTGTGGCGCAATGAATAGCCTGCACTTGCTTGACTTTCCTGTAAAAAGTTTTCTCCGCTTCACTTTCACTTTGCAGCATACTTCCGGCTGAGACAGTGTAAGCCAAACTAACCAAAAACTTAGACTGTGTTCTTATCTGTCCAGAGCTTGGAACTTAACAAGTATAACACAGAGAATCACAACTGAGCTAAGCATTGTGCCTAACAATCTAAAACGTTAAAAAGTTCATAACGACTTCAGCCAACGCGGAAGAGAGCTACTAAGTTGGCTTCAACTGTGAAGCTTTGTGAACAAACACTGTCAGCTACTCTACAAATAATAGAAAAATGTCGAAGCCACTCATCGGTTCTTTCTGAAAGCTGCTGACCTCGATGATAAGAGTGCATACTTTTTCCCATTTCAAGGTGAGTATCTAATCTTCTTGTTGTTTGTAAATGTGAGTTATCAACGTTGTCTGAGATGAGCAAGTGAAAAAAACCGTGTAGGACTTTTCAATAAACAGTGAGTCACACTTACTGGGACGTTGACTTGACTAAAAATTGAATGTACAAGCAATGTTCATTGGTGTTCAGTAGGTTAGTATCCCTCGGAGCGCCTGATTAGACGAAATAAGTGTTGACACATTCCAATGAAAGCGTTTACAGTATACAAACTTTCTGCATTCGGTTTATGTTTGTGTTACTTGTTCGTTTTTAAAAGCGTTTTTGATCATAATTTTACGCAATGAAATTTTGGTGAGAAATTCGCAAAAAAAGTCCCCATATCCGCAAAATTCTTCTCTCTCCCCCAAGCACAGAAACCCTCAGCAACTTCTTCGCACTAACACATTTCTGCTTCTTAATGTACTCAGTGGGGTCTATTCAAACTCGAACAATGTATAATACATCATAAGGTGCTGAAAATTCACTTGGCTCAGTCTGGCAAGTGATGAACTGACAGGGACTTCCAGTGTCTGCCAAAATGCAGTGCGAATAGAGTATAGAAATGTTTGATATTTTACCGCCAAAGCATATCAAGAACTGCTCAAAAAAGCAAATGTTACTTTCTTTGAACAAAACGTGCGTAAAGTTCTTGGGGCTGCTATTCATTAAATTTTACGCAGTTTATTAAATTTTATATGCAGCCAAATTTGAATCGTATGTTACTTTCCAACTGGACACGCTTTCTCTATGAGTCTATGTGCTAATCGACTAGCAATAAACACACCAAGCTATTGCTTTGACACAACAATTGCATTTTTAGGGAGTTGTTTTCGCCCTAAATGCAAACAATTTGGGAGTTGTTTTCTCAGGGCTTAGATACCACTCAATCAGGAGTTGTCTGCTCTGCATCAGCAAACATTTCAATCCTGATATTTTCTTTGAAAGCAAAAAGAGTGTAATCAAAACAATTGGCTACGTTTCTAAAGTCCCATGCAGCTTGAATTTCTGAGATTTGTGTCGATTACTAATGACAAACTGAAAATGAAAGTGTTCTACTTTTTTAAACGCTCACTAAACCAAGAATCAATGACGAAAAAGCTGTTCAGCCGTGATTACCAAATCGGTTGCTTTCTGTGACGAAATTAATCTTTATGATGTATGAAAAGCAGTTTCAGACACATGAGCGAGTAGTAAGCTGAGAGCAGGTTATGAAAACTCGCGAACATTCATCACGAACAGTTTGAGGCTTTATTCGCTCAACTGATTTTGTGTCGTGAATTAAAATCAACTGACAAAATGCTGCATATTCGACTTTTTTGTGAGCATTTTCATCAACAATGACCGATTGTTGAAGCAGTGCTAGTCTTGAAAAGCCTTCATCACTTGTCACCAGCTTATCGTTGTTTGCGAATATGTATGAAACAAAGTTGTTGAAAAGAGGTTGTAATGATATGTGGTTCAGGATTGCCTTTGTATGCGATCCATTAGACTACAACACTAGTGAAAAACAAAAAATAACCAAACAGTAATCCGAAGAACTTCTGCTAGTTAAACTCTACTAAAAGTAGGAACAGTCAATCGGGGAAACATACGTTAGCTAAAAGTTACCTAGTCATTCAATGCGCTAGTTAGAACATATGGTACTGATAGTACAGAAGGTGGGCTTCGTTTATGGCTTCATTTTTAAGATACTCAGAATCACCGACCCACAAAAAAACTCCAAGTATTTTTGAACATGCGCGTCTGCCATGACTGTCAGGTTGTGACAGTCTACGCTGTACCGGAAAAACAGTCGAGTAGTAGAGCAAATCACCGGATTGAACTTTTTTGTAGAACGAAAAATGTTTGAAAAGTTGATCAAAACTCGGTTGACAGCTTGCACAACTTAAACACAAAGAAAAGGTACAGGACACATGGTTTCAGTTCATACTTTGTTTTTTCCCGTGGAAAGTTAACTCCACATTGCATTTCTGTCCTGCGGCTAAGTAATTACAAAGACATGTTCAACTACGTCTGCTCTGCCCTGAGCTGGCAAAACACAATATCTGACCAATTTTTCAAAACGCATTTTTTTTGCATTTTTCATGTCATCAGGGTATGTTACATCACCCCAAAAAATTTTATTGCTGAATTCCCACCCGAACCCCTGTTTTTTGGGCGGGCAAAACACCATATCTGTATTATTACCATCTAATTAGGCAGCCAAAACACCATATCTGCTGATATTGTGTTTTGCTTGACCATTAGCATTGTCTTCTGTGGATTAGTGTAACAGCACAATGCAATACAGTGCTGACTTGAGGTTATTTAATGCATCGTAGCAATTGAAAGTCATACTAGTCATGCTAGTAGCATCTTTAGAAGCGAATAACGAACAAACAGTACAAACTTGGCTCTTAAATTAAGTCATAGGTGATTTTTTATTTTATTTTTCTGCGTCAATTACCTTTATTATGGATGCTGACAGATCAAGGTCATTGACTGACATATAAAATCGTAATAAAACTTCTTTTTGTCATCAGTATTCACTCCAATGCTAGTTTTTTTATTTTCTAAATGTTTCGATTTCATTCGTCTTGGATGTCAAACCAGTGGTGTAGTACAATTGTGACATTCTTTTTCCACCGATTATCTCGTTATCAACTCTTTATTATAAATTGGTTGGATATTCCTATCAGAATTCGTTTAAATTCTCTTTGAATAAAAGCAGTTGAATGATGAGAACAAGTGATCACAACATTTAATCTAGTTAATGTCACTATCAAGTCATGAGATAAGCAGATTTTAATCCCCTCACCCAGAACCTGTTACCTAGAATTCACAATTTGTCTCAACTTCATCTGTTTTCTGCAAACATAATCCCCTAGATAACAGATCGTGGGACTGCTGAGCCCAAATTTAATGAGCTAATTAGGCAAACAAAACACAACATCCCCAGATATTGTGTTTTGGACGCCTAGGCTCAGCATTAATAATATGCATGAATGGGCAAGCAAAACCATTAATCTCAATTTACGTGTAAAATATAAATATTAGACAAAAATGGTCTTCACAGATGGAAAGAGCATGTCTGACTACCTACTACTGCACTATTAATTTAATGTTGCAGTCATCTGTACGAGATGGCTGACGCTTGAAAGTTTTTGATCGATACTCGACAATTTCAAAATGTGGAGATATTGTGTTTTGCCAGCTCAGGGCAGTATATATGTTGTTACTGAGGTATTTTAAGCACCTCTAAAAACAAATGAATTAAATGAAAATAGCAACAAGCATTTCCAAAAAGCAAAAAGTTCAATTAACATACAAATAGACAAAAAACTGTAACTTACATGTACTTTGCTTCTTCAATGTCTCCTATTTGATATGTAAATATACGTAATTATAAATATATGCTGGCAGTGCTAAAGGTCAACCTGCCGCATTCAACTTTACTCAGTAACTGTCCTTTGAATAGCCACTAAGTTTTAATCTTCAAGCTACCATTCAAACTCAGCAACTGAGCTTTCTAGTCAATCTATTGTGTTAACTAGTTTGCTTTATTAAGCCTAAAACACTCCTACCACAGGGATTGACACAATAGATTAATCGACAAAATTTATTGCATGTTAGTAAATTACAGAAAATAGTACCAAAATAAAACAACACAAAATAATATCCTATGTATAAACCCAACACTGAGCAGCAATCGCGCAGAAAAACTTCGCGGAAATGTCCAATAGTTTCCATTAATTCAACACCTCTAACCAGTGAACACACTCACCAGACGTCCCGCGCCAGCACTCACGCCATACCCCTACTCCTGAACCGAGACCAACAAAGCCAACCTTTGCACACTCCGAGTGATAGTTCTCGAGCTACACGATCCACGATATTCATTTACTTTTTCACCTGTCTTAAAATTCTTGTATTCTAGAGATACTGTTCTAACTCTACCATCAATACCAGGAAAAACTTTTTACCACAGCAATTGTGTACTGCCCCTTGAGCACATTAGAGTCTGAAACAAGTACAATGTCGCCTGGAAAAAGATTCTTCGAATCTCTAAACCACTTACCTTGCCTTACGATAGATGGAACATAAAGATCCTGCCATCGTTTCCAGAAAGCTAGCGTAACCTCACTAATTAAACTTGACCTATAACTTTTAGTTTCATAAAGATTACCTGGATTTTCTGCCAATGATCTACTTAATAACAATGTGTTAGGGGTTAGCAAATTTATTACCGAGTCACTGCTTGGCAGTATGCCTATTGGTCGCTCATTCATCATGTTAGCTACCTGATAACATGTAGTGTTGAACTCTGATGGGGCCAAACGCCTGTTGTCTAAACAAAACTTGAATGACCTTTTAGCAGACTTTATTAAGGACTCCACTGCTCCTTGTCTCCATGGACTGTCTGCCACACCAAACTTCCATGTTGTACCCTTTGATGTACTATTTTTCAACACTTCCATGCTTCAGTCATCTCCTTCTCAGCTCCTACAATTTGACTTCCCGGATCTGAATAAATAGTTTCCGGCCACCCTCGTATGCAAGCAAACCGAGTTAGTGCCATGATGAATTCCTTAGTGCTATATCCATACACTGGTTCTATGTGTACTGCTCTTGAGTATAAGTCTGTCAAACACACAGCCCAGAATTTTCCACTGATATTTTTCTGAATTTCTCCTCTAACATTAAAGGGCCCAAAATAATCTAGCATGACCTTGTTAAATGGTGGAGATGGCTGTAGTCTGTCAATAGGCAAGCTTGGCCATTTCTTGCTGAATGAGTTGTGGATCTCGTAGTTTGCATTTCTGGCAGTTGCGTTTCACAGCATTAGCTAACTTCAATCTTGCTGGAGTCCAATAATGTTGTCTAAAACGAGCGAGTGTTGCATCTCTTCCCTTATGACCACTTTCAATGTGAGCATCAGTCATTGCTAACCGAGTGAATGTATGATCTGATGGTAGAAGAAGCTGTAATTTCTCAGAAGGATCTCTTGCAAATGGATTAAAACTTGATAGTCTTGCTCCAATGCTCCATAAGCCGTCATTGTTCTTGACAGGTTTCAACTGTTTATATCGTCCTTTTGAGCTGGTAGAAAGCTCATCCATGGTCCTTTGTACGTCCTTAATAATGAATGTTCTTGCACTATACAGCAGCTGGGGAGTGATATTCATGTCAGAACCACCTTTGAAAGATCTTGCTTTAGCTGAACCCATAATCTTCGCCATTGTCCACAGTAGTTTCCTGTAAGAGCTAAATCTGCCATACTCAATAGTCTGCGTGACCCTGATATTCACACTTGCAGCTAAGGACTTTTCTCCGGGAAGAGAATCGACTTGGTTCAGATCGCTATATGTCTTGATCGGCCATTGGTCTATGGGTTGAGAAAGAAACTCGGGCCCTTCTATCCATGGAGTGCCACCTCCTATCTCTCTGGGTATCTTTGGCCACGTTGTATAGTCAGCTATATTTTGCTTTTCATCGACCCAATGCCATTCTTCCATCTTTCCCTCACTTGCCGCTTGGATCTCTCCAATCCTTACACCCTCATAAAGACGAAAACGTGTTGGCAACTTGTTCAACATGGATAATACAATCTCCGAATCGGTGAGATATATCACACGTTCAAAGTTGAGCCTCATCTCTTTCTCTATGATCTTCCTTGCTCGCTTAGCCAATACCGCTCCATTGAGTTCCATCTGCGGTGTACTAATTCTCTTTAATGGTGCTATCCTATTTTTAGCGAAAACTAAACGACTCCAGAATGAGCCATCGCATAATTTCCATCTCACATAGGCTGCCGTTCCGTAGGCTTGATCACTACCATCACAGAATATGACTAAAACTGGGTTTCCGTCTGGTTCCTTGGGCTGAATACATCTATCGTACATAAGTTCGGAGATGCCAGCAAGCTGAGAGAAAAATGTTATCCACTTCTTGTGCAGAGAATCTGGTAAGGGATCATCCCATCTTAAATCTTGAGTCCAGGTTTCTCTCAACTTCTGTTTAGCAGATAGAAGGAATGGATTCAGAAATCTTTGAGGGTCGTACACCTTCATTACTTGTTCTAGTACTTTTCTTTGAGTTAGAATATTAGGAATAGAATATGATATCTCCTCTGGTTTGAGATCTGGTTCTATGTAGAGGCCTCCCTTTTCTTGGAGAAATTCACATTGACGTTAAACATAATTGTATCCGATACAGTTTCCCAGGTGACACCCAACACCCTAGTGACATTTTCAGTTCTGTTTGATGGAGGAGGATCCAAGTTTATGCGTACAGCACCCTCTCCACTAAATAGCCAAATTTTGGTTTCAAATCCCGCTTGCCCTAAGACTGTGTTGGTGTCTGATGCTAATTGCAGAGCTGACTCCTGACATGAGACAGAATTCACGATGTCATCAGCGTAAGTTGAAGTACGTAATAACCTAGCAACACCTGGGTGTTTATCCTGAAACAAATCTGCAGTTTTGTACAGAGCCTCTGTGCTTATGGCCCCAGCCGGTCTGTCCCTCATGTTCACACGCAATATCACATAGATATCTGGCTCTCTGTCCTGAAGATTATGCCATAGAAATCTGTGTGTGTGTTGTTCAGTTTCTTCAATGAAATTGCTGTTATACATTTTTCTAATGTCCGCTACCATTGCTACTGAGCCCTCACGCCACCTGAGTAGAATACCTATTAGGCTATTCAAATATGAATCTGGGCCTTTGGCAAGATACGAGTTCAATGATACTCCTCTAAATACTTGACTACTGTTGAATACAATTCTAACGGGAGTAGATGATGATTTCGGGTTTTTTACCACGAGATGACTAATATAAAACTTTGGTCCGACCCATTGTTCTAGTTCTGTCTCGGTAAGTTTGCGAGCCACTTGACGCTGTACCATGTCTTCTATCTGATCAGAATATGTCTTTGCCCACATTGAGTCCCTTTTAAGTGTCTTTTCTGTATTCTTGAGTGTTGCCAAAGCTGAGAAATAGTTGTCTGGAAGCGTTTGAGGGTCTTTAGTCCACGGGTATGTAGTAATCCATTTTTTATTGTCTTCATCATATGTAAGATTCCTTCTAATGAGATCCAACTCTTGTTGTTCCATGAATGAGTATGAGTGTCCAACCACTGGAAATTTTGAGCATTTGCAACTTCCGCATTTAGGATTTATCTCTGTACCCATTTCCTCTCCTCGGATAAACTGATTGACATACTCTTTACATCCTGCTAAGTTAGATTGTGTGTAAGCCTTCAACTCATGATGGCCGTCTTTTGGGTGTCTCTCATCCCAGACTTGTGATATGTTGCCTATGCTGTCAACATATAAATGTATAAGCATGGATGTGGTCTTCAAAAGCTTGGGATGTGTTCCCTGAATGGTGCAGCCCAGCAAGCCTTCCACTAGCCTCAGATGATACCAGCTGTTTCCAAAACATGCTCTGGATGCAGGCCACAGTGATCGTTTCCCAAGAGAATATCCACCTCTGAACTTCTACGTTTTAATCCTGCCACTTTCCTTTCTGGAAACAGTTGTTCCAAAACTCCTACATCGAGTGGTTCCACTGGTCCTGTAATGTTTTCCATTCCATAAGCAAGTATTTTGTGCAGATTTCCATCAGTTGCTCTTAATATAACCTTATACTGGCAAGTGTTATACTTCCTCCTGATTCCACCCATTGTAGACACATCTAAGACGGAAGAATCCAATTTCTTCGCGTGTAAGCAATTAGCAGCCCTATGAGTAATGTATGAGGCACTGGAGCCTCTATCAAAAAATACCACAGCTGTATGCTGTCTGTCTGGAGCTTGAACTTCTGAGATGGGATAGATTGAATAAGTAGCATTTCCACATGCGTTGCACTCGGCCTGTGCATGAGAAGAATTAGGTTTATTATCACTAGAGATAGGTTTGTTAGGTTGATGACTTTTATTTATCTGACCTTTACACAACAAAACATGATGATCAGTGCCTTTGCAAATGGTACATGAATCATTCACTGTACAGTCACTTCTAAAGTGATTGCCAAAACATCTGAAGCAACATTTAGATTTTCTCAAAGATTCAAGCTTATTAACTCTTGACATTGACTTAAAATTTCTACAAAAAGCTGTACTATGAGTCTGATTTAGCTTGTGAATGACACAAAAAAGTTGATTGTTATCACAAGAAGAGGCATAATTAGAGCACTGCTGAAATTGGCTCTGAAGAGTTTTGACATGTTTCATAGAGTGATTAGGTTTAAGTGATTTGCGCTCACTTTTACGAAAGGCAACAATCTCGTTCATTATCCAGAAAATCCATGAAAGCAGAAAACGGATGAACTTTACTCTGTTCATCTAAGCCCCGATACACTTTAAGCCACTCCCGTTCTATCGAGTGAGGGAGGAGATCAGATATCTCATCTATTTGATACATGGTTATAGCACTAAGCTGCTTAATATCACCTAGCTGACTATATACAGATTCTACATCTCCAATAAATTCAACAAGATAAGAGTAATCTCCCTCTTTTACTGATTTGAGACTCTTTAAATGGTTATAACAATATTGTAGTGAGTGACTAACATCACTATATACTTTATCTAGACTCTCTAACATACGTTTGTGAGCATTCTGTTGGTCCGACCTAATAGATTTAATTAAAGCCTTGGCCTTACCTTTTAAAGCTAAACTGAGTGCAAAAGCTTTGTTACTTTCATGTTGGTACTCGCTATCAGCATATCTTAACCAAAGAGATTTAAACTCACCCCATTTGGACCTATCACCATCAAATCATGGTATAGGAGCCTGTTTGTACCTTCGGCCAGTACAAGACTGATGTGGTAAAGTGCTGTATGTTGTAGAATTAAACATAGGCCTATTTTGCTTGCTTTCAAATTCATGCGCAACTGAAAAACGAACACCCGAGTCGGTTAGCCTTCCTGAGGCGTTCGGGCCAGAAGCAGCAGAGCCATGCACATAAGTACCAGCAGAGGACCCCGGGAAAGCCCGCCCACTATCAGAGGTCAAAGAAATTTTTTCACCATTAGGTTCATTCAAAGCATCGTCTTGCTCGTGCAGCTGCGCAGTGTTGGATTTACTTACAATTAGCTCGGCTTTGAGTATGCCAAGTTCTAAATCAGTAACATAACTACCCAATTCAAGAACTAATCCTTTATCAGCTAAGCTAGTAAACTCTTTAAGAGTATCCTTATACTCGTTAAGACAATGATTAGCTTTTTTTAAAAGGTTAGAAGCGGTGTCACAATTGAAATCTGATTGCAATGCAGACAACTCCTCAAGGAATTTCATAATATTTGAAATAGCTAGTATACAAATGTTTTCAACAGGTTTGTTACTAATGTCTAATACAGATGAGATAGCATCATTATAAATCTCTAATACCTTGTCGGAATATTCATCTAAGCTAAGATTGCCAACAGTTTGATATTCTTCGTAATCATCTGGTTTAGATTCAATCAGCTCTTTGTATTCAAGATCAGCAATGCAGAATTCTTCATAGGCATGGCGCAGTGAGTCCAAAGCTGTATTGATAAGACCAGGATTGTTGGAGTTAACAGTATTTCGCAGTTTGTTAGCTGCCGATGCCACTTTGGCTTTGTGAGAAGTACGTCCTTTCTTCAGTGATTCAGGATCAGCCATAGTAGATGCATACAGAGGAATCTCCTTCTAGTACGTCTTTGGTCACTGATTGGTTACTGTGGCAGTATGAGCGGCTGGTGTTATGGTCAACAAAGGTTTATTCATTAAACTTTTTTTTGTAACCTGCAACAATTTGCAACATAATGCATATTATAATATAAAAGAACATATAAAGCAGAAAAAAGACAACTAGTTCACCAAATTATACATTACAAGTTACATCCATTCATTAGTCAAATAACATATTATGTTCTGCTACACAATAATTAATTTAAGCCAAAAACAAAAGAATTGTACAATCGATCAACAAACTCACCAATCTTGGTGTGAGGGCCGCTTATACCACTATATATGTTGTTACTGAGGTATTTTAAGCACCTCTAAAAACAAATGAATTAAATGAAAATAGCAACAAGCATTCCCAAAAAGCAAAAAGTTCAATTAACATACAAATACACAAAAAACTGTAACTTACATGTACTTTGCTTCTTCAATGTCTCCTATTTGATATGTGAATATACGTAATTATAAATATATGCTGGAAGTGCTGAAGGTCAACCTGCCGCATTCAACTTTACTCAGTAACTGTTCTTTGAATAGCCACTAAGTTTTAATCTTCAAGCTATCATTCAAACTCAGCAACTCTGAGCTTTCTATTCAATCTATTGTGTTAACTAGTTCGCCTTATTACGCCTAAGACAATAAGACTTAATAAACTGCGTAAAATTTAACGAATAGCAGCCCCAAGAACTTTACGCACGTTTTGTTCAAAGAAAGTAAGGTTTGCTTTTTTGAGCAGTTTTTGATATGTTTTGGCGGTAAAACATCAAACATTTCTATACTCTATTCGCACTGCATGTTGGCAGACACTAGAAGTCCCTGTCAGTTCATCACTTGCCAGACTGAGCCAAGTGAATTTTCAGCACCTTATGATGTATTATACATTGTTCGAGTTTGAATAGACCCCACTGAGTACATTAGGAAGCAGAAATGTGTTAGTGCGAAGAAGTTGCTGAGGGTTTCTGTGCTTGGGGGAGAGAGAAGAATTTTGCGGAGAAGGGGACTTTTTTTGCGAATTTCTCACCAAAAATTCATCATGTAAAATTATGATCAGAAACGCTTTTAAAAACAAACAAGTAACACAAACATAAACCGAATGCAGAAAGTTTGTGTACTGTAAACGCTTTCATTGGAATGTGTCAACGCTTATTTCGTCTAATCAGGCGCTCCGAGGGATACTAACCTACTGAACACCAATGAACATTGCTTGTACATTCAATTTTGAGTCAAGTCAACGTCCCAGTAAGTGTGACTCACTGTTTATTGAAAACTCCTACACGGTGTTTTTCACTGGCTCATCTCACACAATGTTGATAACTCACATTTACAAACAACAAGAAGATTAGATACTCACCTTGAAATAGGAAAAAGCATGCACTCTTATCATCAAGCTCAGCACCTTTCAGAAAGAACCGATGAGTGGCTTCGACATTTGTCTACTATTTGTAGAGTAGCTGACAGTGTTTGTTCACAAAGATTCACAGTTGCAGCCAACTTAGTAGCTCTCTTCCGCGTTGGCTGAAGTCGTTATGAACTTTTTAACGTTTTCGATTGTTAGGCACAATGCTTAGCTCAGTTGTGATGCTCTGTGTTATACTTGTTAAGTTCCAAGCTCTGGACAGTTAAGAGCACAGTCTAAGTTTTTGGTTAGTTTGGCTTACACTGT